>PITA01015226.1:0-50856 GCA_004023965.1 Spilogale gracilis
GGGTCCAGGTGCTAGGTGGGAGGCACACACCCCGGGGCTCTCTGGGGGGGGGGGGCGGTGTCAGCCAAAGAAGCTGGAGAGAACTACCCAGAGAGCAGGGAATTTTCAGCTAGAGACCCGTCTACATTCGTGCTTGCTCCAAGGATGAGATAGGCCCATCAGTGCCCGTGAGCTTGGGGTCCTCACTTCTGAGCTTTGGATAACATTACTGCCTGTGGCTGAGCAATGAGCACCAATGTCCATGCAGCATGTCTGCCTCCCACCCGTGGCAACCTGAGAAGTCTTCTGAAGGGCTGTTGTCTCCCTGTCTGCAGGGGCCAGTGCGCTCAGAATCTGCTGAGGCCTGGTGGGGTGTCTGGGAGGTACCACTCAGGTGAATCCAGGGAATAGTCCAGAGCCCCTCACTGTGGCACCCTCGGTCCTCTCTTCTTATGGTGCCTTTTTGGCAGCTGATCCGAGGCACTGCCTGCGATGAGGAAAGAGGAGATGTGAAGGACTTTCGAAATTAGACGTTTCTGCATTTGAATGGATGCCATCTCCTTGCTTGAGACTACTGATGCTCTGAGCTCCCTGAGTCACGGGGAGGTATGAGCCTCAGTTATGGCAACTAACTATAAAATGGGGATAATAATATCTATTTTGAAAAGTATGTCATTGTTGGGATTAATGATGCGGCATACACAGTGTCCACCGTGGAGCTATGGGCAATAAGTCAATTCTTCCTCCTCTCTGCCTCTCTCTCTCCCTCCTTCCATTTCTCTTTTTACGTAGACCCCACCTTTGCTCTAGGCTGAACATTGGGCCACTCCCCTCCTTGACTGCAGTCCTTTGTCTCCCCAGGCTTCTGGATGCACACTTGGAATCTAATTTCTCTTCCTCTGCGAAGACAAAGGGCTGAGTCAGCTCCCCAGAGATTCACTCTCGAGGTTCCAAGGAGTCTGGGGGCGTCAGTGCTAGCACTCCGGCTGCTAATGGACTCAGCATGGACTTCGGGCTGACAACACAGCCCTGAAATGTGGAGAAAACTGGAGGAGACATGGTGGGGTTTACTTGGATTGGTTTTATATTCAATTCCACAAAATAGATTTCTTTTTCATCAGGAATTGGTTGTCTGCATTTCTGGCTTCTGGTAACTGTGTCCCTGGCCCTACAAAGGCCACAGGGGGATTATAAGTTCCATGCCTCCGGGGCTGAGGGATGGAAAGGAGCCGAAGAGGTGTCCCTGGCCCCCTGCGCATTGTTCTGGGTTGTGTGGAAGGCGTGAAGCCCCAGGGAAGAGCCCCACTTCATTGGGTTCTCAGATGCTCCTGGCAAAGCTCTTGCAGACCTGCAGGGACATGGGAATCAGAGGCCGAAGGAGCATAAGTGCTTTGGGGCAGGATTTGGGAGGCCCAGAGAGGTTAATTGACCTGCGGAAAGTCACAGAGCTGGTCAGGTGAATTGGGCTAGACTCTCCTTCCCAGGATCGTTGGCACACTTGACCCTTAGTCAATCAGTCTGTCGTTGCCCACCCACTGCTTGTGAAACACTGTGGGGCTCACATACCATGTGTTTCATTGTATTAGCTACTGCTCCTGGCAGACATGCTTTGTTTTCATGTGGCAATTGGCTTTCTAGCCAGACTGTCAGCACAGGCTAATGGGAGAAGGTCTGGCCTCCCATGACCACGGCGGTGCTGCCGCCCCCCACGAGGAGCAAAGGGTAGTCATGGCCCCATCTTTAGTCCGCTGCTGCAACAGGGACATGCCATATTGGTGTTCAAAGAACTCCCTACTCAAGAGAGTTCTCTTCTAAGTTACTACTTCCAGTAGGTTCTGCAGGGACCACTGGGCTAGAACTCAAGTTCTCAAAATGTAGTCCCCAGACCAACAGTCACAGTCCTGTCCTGTACTCACTGAATCAGACATTTCTGCAGGTGGGGCGCAAAGATGCATATTCTAATAAGCCCTCCAGACAATTGTCTTACCCCTGAAATTTGAGACCTTCTGGACTAGACATACCCTTTCTGTGGGTCCAGCGTGGGGAGAGATCACTGTGGGTGACAGGATGGGCTCCGGAGAGGGCTACCAGGCTGCTTGGGAGGCACTTATGTGTCAGAAACAGTGCTCAGAAGTGAGAATGTTGCAGCTGAATCTGACAAAGCCTGACCCGTTCCCACCAGCGACTGGAAGGGTGACCACTGAGGCCCGATCAGGATTCAGAGTCTGTCTTGGTTGGGTTATCACAAATGCTATGTCTGTGCTAGGTCAAAGAAATCAGGATGCCCGCCCATCCACCCATGCATCCCCCCATCCATTGAATTAAGTCATTTGAACTTTATTCTAGCCAGGCTTCCAGTCATGCCCTTGGCTTGCAGATATGAGACAGCCAGAGATACTAACTTGTGTGTTTGATTAATTTAAAAAGTCAAGCGATTGAGCATCTGCTTTAATGGAAACAAGCTCCCACCAGACATCACTATCTGCAATATTAAATTAAATATTTCGGTGCGGCATGAAGCAGGAGCAGTATTCTGGCCCCATCTTTGAGGATTTTGTCAGGCTGCGGGCAGGATGAACCCTGTGAAGAGTGGGACGTCATCCCATGGGAGGGTCATGAATAATAATGCGAATTTTTTTAGCTCCCAGAACTTCCATCTCTTTCTTTTATCCATTTTCTGATTTAATCCTGAAAACAATTCTGTGAAGTCTGAGGAAATTCAGACTCAGAATTTAAATGACTTGCCCCAAGTTATGAAGAAAATGAGCTACAGAACCATAACAAAATCTGAATCTTTAGATTTTCCCAAGACCTGAGCTCATCCACAAGCTGGACGATCTTCTAGTGGAAGTTCAGGCTCTGTGTTACCCAAGTCCCCTTTTGGGGAAGTGGGGACCCTTCTGGGATGTTCAGGCTGCCCATTCCACCCATGTGAGGGGACCGTGGTGAAGCCATGTCTAATCCTGAAAGTGACTCAGGACAGCCAAGACCCATTTCTAAAGAAAATTCATCCAGCTTCCAGCATGCTCATTGCGGGCAGCTGGACACACTTGGTCTCACCACCAAGTGTGACTCTTCTGAGATCAGACTCAGAAAGCCCCACAGCTTCCTAAGACCTGGCGAATCCCACGATTTGACACCTTACCCATGCCAGGTCACTGTGGGGAAAAAAGAAAATCCACACAGACACTGGTGGTCAAAACATGGCTCTTTGAACAATATTAAAACACTTCAGCAACATTTCATATAGAATTAATTAACATAAAACCCAGCATCCTCATGGCTGCCTGGCCCTAAAGTGGTTGCCAGAATTTAATTAGACTTAACCTTTTTCTTACACCAGTACCGTTTTATAATAACTGCAAATCGTTATTAATTCCTTTGGTGTTCACTGTAATAACATTAGTCATGATGAACTTCTTTCTGTAGTAATGTGTATGTAATATGTAATTCCATAGCAATTTAGTATTAGTTAGGGCTAAATTGAAATTAATTTCACAAAAAGATACTATTTGTTATTGGATACTGTATATTCATAAAATAATACTTTAGAGCAATTTATATTAAGGTGGCCAGATTAGGAAGCATTTGGCAAACTGTTGGAAGTTTGCAGATAGAACTATTTGCTGGCAATTATAGAGTCTACCTGATTGCTGGCACCTCAAGTCTCCAGGTACTTTAAGTATCAAACCAGAAAATGGGTAAGCTATTATGGGATGATCCTTTGAGAGTCAGTGCTTTATCAGCCAAAAGTCAATGTTGGGCAGGAACATGGCGTGGAGTCATTTCTAGCAGCTGAGCCTCCAGTTTATTGCGCCGGATGTCGAAAGTCAAGACACTCGGCTTTCCCCAGGCCCAGTATTCTCTTTTGTGAAATGGCTATATTATCCCTTCGCTGTGCTCATCAGAGACTCTCCATAGATGTGTTGGATTTGAGATGATACGAAAAATAGCAATAGTCAAGAACATAGGTGTTGTTAGAAAGAAGAAAAGCAGGAGTCAGAGGTATACAGAGATGACCAAGATAGAACTTTGACTTTGGGAAGCTGCTAGTCTAGAGGATGATAAATGAATAATTAAAGTGTATTTTAATAAGGGCAATAGAGAGGTATTCAGGTCACGGGTAACCTGACCAGTCTGCATGGTGGCTGGTGAGCCGGCATCAGGAGGGTGTCTAGGTGCCCACTGGCTGGACAGCAGCTGAGCTCAGGGCATAATGGAGTCCCACAAGACAGCTCTTGAGCCTGGTGGGCAGGAAGGTGGGGTTCAGGGAAGGTTCCTTAGAGAAGGAAAGGATCTTGAAAGTGGGCTTTGGCTAAAGCAGGAAACAGCTGAGGCTCAACTCAAAGACAGGAGACTCCTGATGTGCACGACAGGACAGACCTGCATTCTGTCCTTGTGAAGGGTCCAGGCTTCTGGGGAGGAGGGAGCAGCCTTGACGGACGAGTGTGTAGGGCTCCCATGGAGGACTTTGGAAGCCACATGAGGGAGCTTGGACTTCAAAGGATGAAGGTGGGGGTGGGAGTGGTATAATCGGGCAAGAGCATTGCTTTTAGTTTTGTTTAGTTTCCAGCATTAAAAAAAAAAAATATGACCCCATTATTATGGTAAAAATGATACATGCCACATAAAAATTAAGCATTTATGTCTGTATATAGATACCATAAACAAAATCAAAAGATATTTGATAAATGTTGGGAGAAGATTTATAGAATGTATCATGAAAAATTGATAGCCTTTATCTAAAGGGAGCTTTTTACAAGTTGATAAGAAAAGGACAAATAACCTGATAGAGAAGTGGACAAGCAAAAGCCACAAATAACCAACAGCATGGGGGGAAAAAGCCCCTCCCTAACAAAGAATCAAGGAAATAAAATTAAAATAACAATGAAATACCAGTCTTTAAAAAATATTTTATTCATTATTTGAGGGAGAGAGAGAGAGCACCCACATGAGTGGGGGGAGAGGTAGAGAGAGAGGGAAAGAGAATCTTAAGCAGACTCCCTGCTGAGCACTGAGAACACATGGGGCTGGATCCCACAACCCTGAGATCATAGCCTGAGCTGAAATCATGAGTCAGATGCTAAACCAACTGAGCCACCCAGGCACCCGGAAATACCAGTTTTTTAAACCACATCGGCACAATTTAAAAATGTTGGTAGCATCCATTACTAAAGAGGGAAAACGTGTACTCTCATACTCAATAGTTTAAAGTGCAGAGCACGTTAAAGGACACAATCATTTCACTCTTAAGCTTTAAAAGATGCATGCCATTTTGATCAGAAACCCCAGTTTTTGAAATCTTGGCTACAAAAAAACTGAGGTAAGAAGGTAAGGTGAGATGTTTAAAAAAAACCTGAAATTTTGTGTTAAAGTGTTTAAATAAATTAAAAAACATCCATACTATAGAGCATTAATTAGCGACTTGGAGGGAGGCCCTTGGTAATTATTAGATGAACACTGTACACTAGAATGTGCACTAGAGACCCGCTAATGTTGGAAAAAAGTTACATACAGTCATTATCAAAAAATTAGGTCATTAAGAATGCCACCAAGAAAAAGGTAGTAAAAAACCCTCAAAAGTGTAATCCCCAGAAATCAAAACATGCAGAGGTTGCAACAGAGTCTACATAGACACAAGTATAATGGTGGGTCATACCATAGAGGCAATATTTTAATAAAAAAAAGTATTCCACTAAATTTTATGTTAGTTTAAAAGAACAAGAAACTACAATGAAATAGAAGGAATTGCTCCATTTAAATAAATATTTCTTCAGCACAAGAGTTATTATTTTCTAACAGATTCCCTCTCAGGGATTACAGAGCACACCAGGAGGTTGGAGTCCATTTTAAAATGATGTATTTTTAAATTTTCACAGTATTGATTGATTTCCTGCTCAGAGAGCTGAGGAGATCAGCACTTACACTTCCCCATCTCCCTCTTCCCACTCCCTGATATTGTTACTGATATTGTTATTTTTATCTTTTACATTATATAACATTTCTATTCCATACCATAGCAAAATTATGTCAATTTTTAATGACATCATGGAAGAAATTTCATGAACTCTGAGTATAAAATCATAGCTTCTCCATACCTCAGTCCTTGGTTTAGACATATCTGTTAGTTGACTGGCGTATGGATCAGAATTTGGTTCCACTGCATAAAACAACAACAACAACAAACTGATCGGTTAAGCAAAATAAAAGTCTGCTTCTTTTTTGTATGAAGTCATCCTGAAGGAGAAGTCCAGAGAAGGAGGGGCAGGTATACAAATTTATTAGGCAGCTAAACTCCTAGGTGACTTCTCTGTCATCATTAAGCTTTAGCCTTTGTCCTCAGGGTTTGAGATGGCTGCCAGGACTCCACCCATCACATCTGTCCTTCAGGCAGCATGATGGATGAGGGCTAAAGAAGATATCCTCCTTCCTTTTAATTAGACTTCCTGGAAGTTGCACACACCATGTCTGTTTATATACTATTGACTAAAATTTTAGGACTTGACCATTAACCAGCTGTAAGGGAAGCAGGTTATATAGTCTTATGGGTGGGTGGCAATGTGCCTGGGGAAATGTCAAGATTCTTATGACCAGAGAAGTAGGAAAAGTAGATAGTAGGAGGTTTTCTGGATTTTGGCCTCTACTAAGCTGGATTGTATTATCAAATAGCCCTTTATCATGGAATCAAGAGTAAGCGTAATTCTTTCAAATTCTTTCAGTTCTTTCCCAGTTGGGACATGTTTTCCTGTGGCCTTTATTCTTGAGTGATATCTTGGCTAGATATAATAATCTTGGCGTACATTTTCTTTCCATCAGAATTTTTAATATATTGTCTCCTGGATAATAGAGGACCATACTGTCATCCAAAGATTCTAAGGCCAGCCTGCTGCCTTATAGCTTGTTGCTGACTAACTTTTCTACCTGGATGTCTGAAGAACTTCCTCTTCATCGTTAAAGTCCAAAAATATTACCTGGCTGTGTTTTGATGTTGATTTTTCTGTATTATCTCTCAACCTCCTACCCAAGATCCTTGGGAGCAGTGGTGTTTTAAACCAGCAAATTCCATTATTTTCCTTTTCAGGGAAAAGGAAATTCAGAAAAATATTTCTATTATTATATTTCTAATTCATTTGCCATGCTTTCTGCTTTCTAACAGAAGGTCAACTTTGCTCTCCAAATCCATTAAAATCACACTGCATTACTTTAACCTTCTTGTGTTCTTCCTCTGCATTTACTGTGATCATCTCAAGCAGAGGGCCACAAGGGCTATGGAGTGCAGAGCTGTGAGGGCCCCTGTTCACATCATGGACTGAAAGATATGAACTCCCTGGAGTTGTACCACTTGGCAGCCCCTTCTCAATGCTTTACTTGATATCAGGAATTAATTTGTCATCTGCATTGATTCCGTTCTTAATTTTGTATGATTTTTTTGTTGTTGTTCTATGAAGGTATTACAATCATTCTCATTCTGTTTCATGGGTTCTGCGGTTTCCTTTCCATATTGTTCTATTGCTTTCTTAAACAGTTTTACAGAGATATAATTGACATAAAACAAGCTGTACGTATTTAAAGTGACAGTTTGATATGTTTTGACATATGAGTACGCCACAAAACCAATAACACAAATCAACATAATGAACATCTACACCACTTCCCAAAGTTTCCTTGCACCCCTCGGTAATTTCTTTATCTCTTTGTTGGCTTACTTGATTGAAGTCTGTATTTAGTTATTTTGCTATTTTAGTCTTCTGGAGTTTGTAGTATACACTTTTAACTTATTGTTATATCCTTTTTTTGTGTGTTTGGTGTAAGATACTTACAATATACTTTTCTTCTGCTCTCCAGGCCTTGAAACCATTATGTTGAAACATTTTACTTCTATATGTGAAAAGCCCAAGAATAGATTACTATTATTTTTTGTTCCAAATGGTTGATTAGCTTTTAAATTGCTTTAAATAAGAAAAAAGTCTGTCATGTTTACTTACATAGTTACCATTTCCAGCGCTTTTTGTTTCTTTGTGGAGGTCTCCATTTTCTTACGGCATCATTTACTTTCTGCTTGAGTGGTTTTCTTTTCCATTTCTTGAATGAGAGGCCTAGTTGTGATGAATTCCTCCAGCTTCTCTTTGTCTAAAAAGTCTTCACTGTGTCTTCATTTTAGAAGAATCGTTTTGCTGGGTATAGAATTATAGGTTGGCAGGCCTTTTCCTTTGGTCCTTTAAAGATGGCATTCCATCTCTTGGCTTGCATTAGTCCTGACAAGACATCTGTTGTTATCCTTCTTCCTCTCTCTCTACTGTATCCTTAGCCTACCTCTGGCTCCTGTTAGAATTCTCCTTATCACCAATTATAAGCAATTTTTAAAATCATATGACTTGCTGTGCTGTTCTTGCGGGCTTGAGGTTTGTTGAGCTTCTCGGATCTTTTGTGTTTATGTTTATCTCAAATTTATAAAAGGTTTAGCGATTATGTTTTCAGATGTCATCCCCTATTTCTTTATCAGACTCCAGCTACAGATCTATGAGGTCACTTGAGTTTGTCTTACTCAAAGCATGACCTCAGTCATGCTTTGTCCATCTATTTAAAATTCTTTTTTCACTGTTGAATTTTGGGTAGTTTCTATCTCTCTATTTAAAGTTTACGAATCTTGGGGCACCTGGGTGGCTCGGTTGGTTAAGCGACTGCCTTGGGCTCAGGTCATGATTCTGGAGACCCGGGATTGAGTCCCACATCGGGCTCCCTGCTCGGCGGGAAGCCTGCTTCTCCCTCTCTCATTCCCCCTGCTTGTGTTCCCTCTCTGGCTGTGTTTCTCTCTGTCAAATAAATAAAATCTTTTTAAAAAATACAGTTTACAAATCTTGTTTCTCTGTGATCATTTATCTGCTGTTTTCCCATGTAGTGGTTTTTTTCCCCTCCATCTTAGACTTTGAGGTTTTCATTTCTAGGATTTTGATTTTGTTTTTTATATCACCAGTCTCCATATCTCTTTCCTTCGTATTCTTGAACATATGGAATACAGTTATAATAACCATTTTAATGTTTTTTGTGTGTACTAATTATAGGATCTGTGTCACTCTCAGTCAGTTTTGATTGATTAAAATTTTTCCTTACTATAGGTTATCTTTTCCTACTTCTCCGATAATTTCTTATTGGATGTCAGACAATTTGAATTTTGTCTTATAAGATGCTGGATAATTTTATATTCCTACGTATGTTATTGAGCTTTGTTCTGGAATGTACTTAAGTTTCTTAAAACTCAATGCCATCATCATGTCTTACTTTAAGCTTCATGAGACATGACCAGAACGACATTTATTCTTGGACCAATCTTGTCCCTCTACCTTGAAGTAAAATCTTTTGAAGTACTTTGTTTAAAGCCTGTGGATTCTGCTTGGTAGGGACAGGAATGAGTTTGCTCACAGCTGCATGTGGGGTGCCTGGAGACCCTCCACGTGGCATGGCACAAAGGGGCGCTTGTAAGGCTCACCTTATTTGTTTCCCTTCTTTCATTTTTTGTTCTGTGTCTTGCTAACAGTTGTTTCAGGTTGTTCTGTTTCCTTGGTTGTTTCAGGTGATAGGGTAGATCTGGTGCCTGCTTCTTCATCTTCATATTGTTTTATCATCTATTCTTTAGGTTTTTATTTTGATGACATTTATTTTCTTTTCATTAAGTTTTATTACCGTGGGGAAGTATTCTTCTGTTTTCTGGTATTACTTTTTTTTTTCCAGACTGGGTTCTTGATCTGGTTCTTACTTTGCCTATTTTTTTTTTCCTGAATAATATTTGCATGGCTGTCATGCTAATTATTTTAATCTTGTTTATAGCTAACATAGAGACCTCTGTTCAGTTCTTGACTATGAAATAGTGAGTGGATGTGCTTAACAGTGTTCCTACCTGAACTGAAACATAGTTATCTTTCTCTTTGCTCTGTATTTCTGTGCTTAGGTGTTTTACTGTGTTACCTATTCTGTTGTTGGGGTGAAAGGGGAGGAGGACAGATTGAAGGAAGAAAAAACCTTCAGTTTTATCCACAAGTTCATTGGAATTTTAGAAAATGTTCAGGCAACTAGGATATAAATACCATTTTTTCTTTTTTCTTTCTTTTATTTTTTCAGCTTTGTTTACTGTTGTATCCCTATCTTAGAACCATGCTTGACACATTCTCAATAACTAAGATTTGAAGGAAAAAGTGAATTCCACTTTCTGACTCCTGGTTTTATTCCAACTGCTCCCCTCTAGGATGGTCCAACTCTCTCGGCAATAGGGTAGGTCAAGCATCAAGCATCACTGAGCACAGATGCTCTGCAACATGGACAAGGGTCCCTCAGACCAAAGTTCTTTTGGGCAGCAGTGCCAATCAATAGCTCGGGTATGAACCTGTGGATATGTGGTCACGTTACATGACTGAGACTGATCCCAACCCAAGTTTGTGGGAGAACACCATGGTCTCTCTGGTGCAAAGATCCTACTTAAGCTGGACATAGTTCTTAAATACTGCCTCCTTGATTTCCTTCTTTGTCCATAGCACAGACTTTCCCAAGCTCTTTAGGTAGAACTAATGAGAACATGTGTTTGTCCACATCCAATTTCTAATAACTGCATTTATGTGTTGCTTCTCTTATTCTGACATTCTGTTCTAAAATGGGGAGAGACTCGTGCACAGAGCAGCCTCTGCTGGAGTCCCTGCTTCATTTGGCCGAACTCCAGCAGGTTCTCGGCTCACCTCGCTCTTCAGGTGGCCAGAATGTAAACAGTCTGCAATGATTCCCCTCCTTGTTTTGTCTGTACATCCTCAAGCTCCTAGTGACCTTGCCTTTTCCGTCAAGTTCACTGACTTCAGACAGTCTGTGTTTATTAATTATCATGATATATGACCCCTTCAGTATAATTCACTTCCTTGTGGTCACCGTTGCTCACTCACCAATGTTTCTGCACCACGAACATTGCAGAGCCTCTTGATTCCAGTGCAGTGCTCACTCCATGTTAGAGTCTGTTAGCCTTTTCATGGGGTGAGGCTCGTGGTGGCCAGCAGCACCATAGTCCAGACTTAGCTATGGTGTTTGGACTGCTCCATGGAAATGAGGAAGAAGGAAAGACAGGAGTTGTGAGGTCCTGGGAGACTCCCAGTTGATAATGTAGATTCAACCCTGACTGCTTTTTTGGGGTGTCTGCCAAAAGTCATGATGGGGTAGAGATAATTGGCTGGGGAAGCCTCACAGTACAAAGGCAGAAAGCCATGGGCAGGTCCCTAATGAGATGTGTCCAGGAAAAGTGCCGTGAGTTCCAGGCTTGCCAATATCTGAGACAGGGAGAGGAATGACAGGATGCTCACAAAAGAGCAATAAAAATGATTGAGCCTCCAGAGAGACAGATTTATGACAAAGGCTCTAGGAGCTAAATACATTTCATTGTGGCCCAGCAGAGCAAGTGAAGGAAGGCGAGGGTGGTGGGATTCTCTGCAGAACCAAGCATGGGAGAGAGGTAGGGATGGGAGTGGACTCTGGGGAAGGGGGAGGTGGGCAGGGGAGTCCTAGGAAACAAGAAGAAGAAATGTAGAGAAAGGAAGAGAAAATGTAGAGGAGAGAAAGAGTCTGGGGAAATCCACAAGGACCCCTGGGCGGTGCAAGGGCTCTGGGATTTGATGGACAGTGAAGACTGGGGGTTGCTAAGGTCAGCAGTGTCATTCAAATATTCATCTCTTCTCTGTCAACGTGAGACTTGGGGCCTGTCCCATAACACCTCCCGCATCCCCTGTCCCAGGGACCTCTGAATCTCCCTTCCCCGTCTGGAAATGTGGGTAGCTGGATTCATCACTTCTCACAGACCATGGGCTTCCTAGAAGTCTACTATCTAGCACAGGGCTTGGCATACAGTTAGGTGCTCCAGACCATCGAATCAAACCCCTAAATTGGGGGATAGAGTAAAGGCTGTTCTGGCATAGGGTAATTTGGAGAGGGATAAATGTGCCTTGGGAAGCCGCTGCCTCAGTGCATCCCTTTATTTCCATCCAAGGAAGCCTCTGGCTGTGGAAATTTCTTTATGTTGCATTGAATAGCAGGAACAGGGCCTCTGGGAAACAGTGCTCTGAGACCCAGGACTGAGCCTTGGAGGAGAAGTATGAGGTTGAACTGTTAGAGAGGTGCCTCCAATTCCACTTCCAAAATTACAGTGTAAAGCTCTTCAAAGACAAGATGAAATAAGGGTAATCATAATAGTCATGGTGCGGTCCTACATTTCTATGCCACTTACAGGTCATGGAAAGCTTTCACATCCATTAACCGTTTGCCCTCCTAACATCCTCGCCTAGCTCAGTGGGTTGTCAGGAAAATCAAAGGTTTCCCCCAGGAACTGAGACTACAGGCATGCCCCACTTTAAGCAAATCCTGCTGTGAAGAAAGCCTGCTTTGCAGAGGAATTTAACGGCATTATTTTAAATGGTGGGATCCCCCAGCATGTGAAGAAATAGGAGGCAATTTAGTAGAATGCTTGATTGATTGACACATATCTTGTTCAGCACCAGCTGCATGCCGTTAGCATCTAATGTGTGCTGAGCCCAGCTGTTCGTGCTGGGAGGTATGGGAATGCTTCTGATATGGTCATCCCCAAGAGAGGAGAAATCTTTGCATCTTTGGGTTCATTTTCTAACCGCTCCTCTGCATGCACAGCTATCTCAGGAACAAGCTTACATCCCTGAGATGGTGGGGGATGGCATTAAAACTGCCTCCCCTTCCCCACTGAGTGAGACCTCTCCTCTGATACCTTTGATTCGGGTCTGGCAACGAAAGGCAGTCCCCTCCTCAAGGTATGGGGGCTGTCAGATGACAACAGGGTGCTGCTGGTTGTCACCCTTGCTGTGCTGTGGGGGAAAGGGGAAGACCCAAACTCGAGCATGGAGAGACAAGGGAGGTGCCCTCTGGGGTCCTGGTTCTGGGCCTTCTGACCCCACCATTCCTGCTGCTTGGTTGTTCAATTCCTCCAGCTATGACGCAATCACTTCTTCTTTTAATTCAAGCTGGTTCAAGTTAGGTTTCTTTCACTGATACTTTTAAGAATCACTATAAGGATCCTTTGCTGAAATAGACAGGATGTACACTCACAATGCCTTTGATATGTACAATGGCAGTTAAATGTGGTGATTGAGAGTTAGGGCTCAAATAGTTGAAACAGTGAAGATTGGAAATGCCCAAGCGCCAACCAGAAATTTCAGTTAAGTAAATATTGGTGTACAAAGAGGTACAATGCAGCCACTGTGGGGGGGCAGATAGATTTTTATTCAGATATAAAAAGAGTTCCAAGTCACTCTAAGCTTAAAAAGTGAGCTGTGCTATGAGGTAGCACTACACAAATCCTGAACTGGCCTAAATAAAAAATGTTGACAATATCAAGTGTTGGTGAAAATGTGGGGCTTTCATGCTTTGCGGGTGGGAAGGCAAAATGCAACAGCCACTCTGTTTGGCAATTTCTTACAAAGTTAAACATACAAGAACAGATGATCTAGCCATTCCATTTCCTGGTATTTACCCAGGAAATAGGAAGACTTACATTCATGCAGAAACTTACTCACATGGGTGCAAATAGCTCCACTTGTAATAGCTAAAAAATGGAAACACCCAAAGGTTCTTCAACAGAGGGACGGATAAACAAACCGCCATGTTTCTACGATGGAATACTACTCAGCAAGGCAAAAGAACAGGCTAATGGTACCTGCAAATGTTGGATGGATCTTAAGGGCCTCGGGCTGAGTGAAAAAGTCTATCACAAGGTCACATGCTGTGACTTCTATTTATTATTTATTGCTCTTGAAGTGACAAAATACAGTGATTGATAGAGAATAACTCAGGGCTTCGGGCTGGGAGAATAGCATAGTTCTAAAGGGGCAGCTCGTGGAATGTTCTTTGTGGTGAGGGAGCAGTTCTGAATTCTGACCAACGTGGTATTTACACAAGTCTACAAATGAGTAAAAGTTCATAGAGCTATTTACCAAAAGTGTAAAAAATTAGTGTACCTAAATCTGGTAAAATTGGAGGAAAGGTAACTGGATTGTGCCGTTGTCCACTTCCCGGTGTAATAGCTGAACTGTCCGTTACAGAAGATGCTGTCACTGTGGGAGGCTGGGTGGAGGGTAGATGGGAATTCTCTACTATTCCGCAACTTCTACATGAGTCTAAAATTATTTAAAAATAAAAATAACAAGGTGCCAAGCAACGTGTATAATATCTAACCTTTCCTGCAAAAAGGAAGAGACAAAATTTATGTTCATGTTTGTTTGTACGCTCTTAAAGAAACTGCAAGTTAAAATAAGACACGTAGAAGAATAGTTATTGAGAGGAGGGTGGTTGAAGATACAGACTAATGGTGAAGAGGAGGCTCTGCTCTGTCTATCTTTGCTGCTTTCTGGATTTTGAATCATGTTTACGTTTTCTTGAGTTTCTTAAAAATTAAGAGAACATGAATGTGGGTTCTAGACTTACTTAAAAGGGGAGTAATTACATTTGAATCCCAGTTCCAGTATTTACCAGCTGCATCACTCCGTGCAATCCAGTTTGCCTCTCTGTGCCTCAGTTTCCATGTCTGTAAAATGAAACTGATATTAATAGTACATGTTTCATAGGATTGTTATGAGGATTAAATGATCTATAGCATGTAAGATGCTTAGTACTTTTCCTACCTGGAACTATAGTGGTTTTATTCTTTTTACTTGTTCCCATTTTGTAGAGATGGAAGCTAAAACAGAAAGGGATATAAAGGGTTAGATCAAGGTCACACATTAGCAAACGTTAGAACTTGAACTCAAATCCAGATGTCTTACTCTGAAGCCCACATTCTTGACCTCTATACTTGCCTTCCTCCGTTTCCCACTGAGTGGTTCTTTCTCTACGTTTCCAGCTGGGAAAAGAAGGGTGGAAAGGAAGCCATCTAGCCCTCAGCACTGATACACTGTCCCTTCCAATCTCCTTCTTGTGTCCAGATAACAACTCGCCATCTTGGCAAGCAGCTGACCTGGGATGGGGTTGGTCATGGCTGTGGCCATCGCCAGGCACGGGGCTGCAACGATCAGTATTCCAAGAGTATCCCCACCCTCAGGGCCCAGCAGCAGCCATGGGGCTTGGCTCCAAAACACATTTTAATAAAATAAATTAATTTCACATTCTAAACAGTGATTTCTGTTTTATATTACAGGAATGGCTTTCCCAGTACATTTTGGACTGAGTGCATGTTGGGATGGTCATGGCTCTCAGGTCTTCTGCAGGCGTCTGCCCAGGATGGGAGTGGGTGGGCGGTTTGCTCCCCTGAGAATGGGCAGTGCTCTGAGAGAGACAGAAGGAGAAAAGGCTCAGGGCCTTCCATGTCACATACTCTACTCCAGACTCAAGGTTCAGCCCAGTTGCTAGCTTGTGGTTCGGCCTTACGCAGATCCCTTCTTCCTGTCAGATTTGGTTCCCTCATCTGGGCTCTGCATCCCTTCTGCTTCTAATCCTTCTTGGCTCTGATCTCAGTTCAGAGCTGCAAACATGGCGAAGGGATTGGAAGGGGCATTGGCTTGGACTCAATGTATGTGTCAGGTTTCAGATTAGGGACTGTTGAGGCAGAAGGAAGAGAATGAGAAAAGCAGAGAGGTTTGGATGCTGTTTATTCTTTCATTCAGCAAATGTTTGAGCCCCTACTTTGTGGGCCCTTTTCTTAGTTGTTTGGGAACAGGAGTGTCTAATCCATGCCAGTCGAGGGACTGACATTTAACGGGGAGACAGAACAGATGAGGATGGTGCCTGCGGTGAGCGTTGCGTGGAGAAGTGGGGTGGGAACGAAGGAACAAAGAGTCAGAAGGGCAGGAGGCTCTCTGCTCCGTGGGAGGAGAGAGGTCCAAACCGACCTGTCACATGAGGAAAGAAACATGTCTCCAGCATAGAGGTTTCAAGATGGTGGTCCATGGGCCAAATTCCAGCATGGATAGATTTTATTTGTTTCCATAAAATATGTTAAAATTATAATAAGCTTCCAACTATGAAGATTTTTTTGTAAAATTTTTTTTTGTAGAAAAATAAGATGTTTAAGATTTTTTTTTTTTTGGTAGAAACCTGGGATTCTGCTCCTAAAGACACAGTAGCGCAGGCTGCATCCCTGGGATGTGACAGTGGTGGGCCAAGCCGTGAGGTGGCCTCTGAGGGAAGAGGGTCCCCAGGTCCCCAGTCTCCACCACTCCCTATGGTACCCCTTCCCAGGAAGCTCCACTTGTTTACTTTACCCTCTTGACTCCCCTGACCTCTGAGTTTCTGACTGCTGGTCTTGTTATTCCTGCAAAGGGCTGACTGGCCCAGTGCTTGGGTCCATTTGGGGCCAGGTGCACAGAGGTCTGCCGCATGTCCCCAGGCCCCAGCAGCCACTTTGCTTTGGTCATCATTAACACAATCTGCCGCCAGGTTGGAAAGATGGAAAGCATCTTTTCAGGCCCAAAGAGTCCCCCTTGGCAGGTGCAGAAGCCAATTTAAATTGTTTTTCTTTTTTTATTTGCTCATCTGAAAAGTCCTCCCAGATCTTCCTTCTTATTAACAACCTGCACATCATGCTGTGCTTAAAGTTCAGAGCGCCATAGGATACAGAGCCGTAATTAATCTCAGTCCCCGAGTTCTAGAACACTTAGAGCAATTATAATTTACTGTCGGAAAACCAATTTGGGGAAGCGGTGGTGTTCTCACCCCTGATCAGGGCTCCACCAAATGCCACTTCCTGTCCACGTGCTGCCTTCCCGGGGGAGCAAGACTTTTAGTCTCTATATCTAGGTGAGAGGTGACACAGGCAGGTGAAGGCAGGGGAAGGGGATGCGAGGGGGCGCGCCGCCAGGGTGCGCACAGGCTTGCGGGACTAGCCCCGAGCTAGCTTTGCCGCCCTGCTTGCTGCAGGCAACCCTTATTTTCCAATTTACTCCAATTGCCTAGCCACTGCCCAGGTCCCTCCTATGTTCCAGGCGCTGCTTGGTTGGCGCCGACGCCAAGGCCCGTTTCCATCTTCTGTCCTCACCCCTTTCTAGTCACTGTCCCCGCTTCCCTGGGCCATATTTGAGCTTCCGGATCCATGGGCAGAACCTCCTTGTTTCCTCCTCATTTCTTTTTTCGCCCAGGGGCAGATTGTTGTGTCATAGAAATCATTCCCTGATGACTGGGTCCAGTGGACTCACCAGGCACGTTTCCAATTATCATTCGGAGGACGCGCGTGGAGCTGCGCGCATGCGCACCGGGTGGAGATGGCTGTGTATGGGCCTGTCTCCCCGGCTGCCTGTGCTGTCTGCCAAGGGTCACACTCCATTTGTTCCCTGGGCCCAGGACCCAGCAAGAGGCCCATATGGAGCCAGCGAGTAGTAAGTGTGTCCACAGGAATGGGTAGCTTAACAGAAATGCGTATACTAACAGTAGTGCCCGTGCAAACATAAATACCTCATTCATTCATTCATTCATTCATTCATTCATTCATTCATCCAATCCTGACAGTCACCAGGACCTGCGCTCTATTGAAATTAATATATTTTGTCTCTGACGCAGGCTTTAAAGTGTCCATAATGCAGGGTGATACACAGCCCTGCTAGAGATCCATGTAAGCGGCTCTGGGAGCACACAAGAGTGGTCCCTGACTGCCGGGTGGTAGGAAAGCGTCCTGAAGGAGGTGCTATTTGAGCAAGCCCAGGTTATTCTGTGCTCATCTCTAGCACTGCACTTGAAAGTTGTTCTAAGTTTATCTGCGTATGTGTTTGTGTCCTCAGGAAGGCTGGGGCCCCAAAGAAGGGACCCTATCTTTGCTACCCTTAAATTCTTATCACCCAGAACAGTGCCTAACCCATGGGATTATGTATTTGGTGTGTGTTCAGTGGATGAAGGAATGAATGAATGAGAGTTTTCCGGGTAAGAAGGAGGAGGGGGTGCAGCAGGTGCACGGAGCAGCCCAGATGGGTGGGAGGCTGCAAGTCTGGGAGCTTAGTGTTGGTGCTGAGAGCCCAGGCGAGCATGGCTGGAAGGGAGTGTGGTGAGCTCCAGGGAGTAGAGGGGCAGGGACACAAAGAACAGCTTTCAGGGGTCACACTTGGGGTGACAAACTCTGATGCCTTCAGGAGCAAGGCAGACGGAAGACATTAATGAGGGTGGCAGGAGTGGTGGGGCCATGGAGACCTGAAGAGAGCATGCCCGGGACCAGCACTGGAATGCCCCACAGCACACATACTCCGGGCCAAATACAACACCCAGGCTTGGATCTCAGGTTTGCAACTCCCCCCACCCTGTCCCATGCTCAAGACTGTAGACAGGGTTGTATGGAACTGCAGGGAGGTCCTGCCTTGACTGGTGGGGAAGAGGAAACACATCCCAGCCTGGCCCCTCAAGCTCCAGAAGCCATCTGAGCCTTGGCTAGGCCTCTTTTCTTTTCTACCCCTGGTTTAGTTCACCTGCTTGTTCACCTGCCCTGCCCACCAGTTGGGCTGCTTGAGACAATGGACACTGAGTGCCCTGTGGACACTGGAGCCCTGGGCACAAGGTGATGGGAGGAGTTGGTTCCACAGCGGAGGCTAGGGAAGGTCTGGGCTACTGTGGAGAGAGGCAGACTGTCAGGGCAGCCTTCCAGGAAATCCGGAAGATCTCTACGGAGGGAGAGTTCCGGCCGAGCAGGAAAGGCCCCTGACTGGAGCAGGGAAGGGGAGTTCATGCAGCTGAAGGGAGGACAGAGAAGATGGCCGGGGAGGCTGCAGTGGTCTGACAGGAGATTCTGGAAAAGCCAGAGCCTCTAAGGGAGAATGGCAGTCAAGGAGGTGGCCTGAAGCTTCCCCAGCAGCTCGAGTCGCTGAGACCTGGCCAGAGCAGGAGCAGCCCTTGGAAGAAGGTCGGCCAGCGGATGGCCTCAATGATGCTTCTGGAGGCCCGGGATGGGAGGCTGGGTTGGGTTCTCACCACACCGCAGCACAGCCCACAGCCAGATCAAGTCCCTGTCCCCCACCTGGACCCGCCTGACCAATCCTGGGGTGCCTCTGCCCACGGGAACCGGGAGGCGGAACAGGCCCTCGGTCCCCAGGCTCACGGCTTGCTGGTGACTCCAGCCCCAGGGGTGAGTCCTCACCTGAGAGATGCCTGGCACCTGGCAAGGGTGTGCACACGCGTGGAGGTTTGGAGCCCCGGGCAGAGCCCGTGCATGGTCTCCAGGGGACAAACACTTCCTGGGCATCTTCCATGAGGTGGCCGGAGGCCAGGGCCGGGGCCTCCCCCATCACTGTCACTGGGATCGATCTGGTCTTGCTCCTGGGGAGTGCCAAGTGCGAGGGGGCGGTACAGCCCTCCACTGCCCCATAACCAGGGAAGCTGTGGCTGCCCTGCCTGGGGCGCCCCAGGAGGCTTTCTGAGTCCCTACTCTGTGTGGGCTCCTCCTTCCCCTTGTCTTGCCCTCCCACCCGCTCCCCTTCCCTCTCCAAGGTCTGGCTTGAACAGCACCTCTTACGGCAAGTCCTCCTTTATCCTCCTTCCAGCTGGGCTCTCTCTCGGGCCAGCTGTGCTCCTGCTCTTCTCATTAGCTGTGCTTAAAGGGCTCTGAGCCTCTTCTGTGTCCGAAGCCATGTGCTTGGCGGGTGTTTGTTGAGTGAATGTCTGACCTGGCAGCCCTTGGGATGACATTCCTCTCTCTCACATGGAAAGTGCAGATAGAGCACTGAAGGACTTGGTTGTGCGCAGTGTCCCCCACATCCAGCCTCCAGGTGGCACGGAGCCCCGGCAAACCGCAGGAGACCCTGCTTCGCTCACCGTAAAGTACTTTTGAAGGTACCCCAGATCGTGCTTGGCCCTGGGTGCGCGTCATCTCTTCTTATCCTCGCCATGGCCTTGTGATTTGATTGTGCCATTATCACCATCCTTTTACAAGGAGGGGGAAGTGGAGACTCAGTGATTCAGAGAGGCCAAGACATGGGCCCAAGGTCACACAGCTCTGGTGTGGTCCTAAAGAGAGATGGCTTAGCCTATGTGTCTGGTTAAGGAGTGTCCTGTGTCTGGCTGAAGAGGACAGAAGGTCTCCCCTCCCCCACAAAACATTCCGGATACTACAACGACCTCCACCTGGAGGCCTGCGATCTTGCCCAGGCCTTGGTGGTGTTCCCATGGGGAGCTTCCTGGGTTTCTCTGACCCTTGTAGCTTTCCTGGTCCTCAAGGACCAAATCACAGGTGGGGTCTGCTTTATGCTGCTCTCCCTTGTGCCCTGCACAGGGGAATTCTCGGTCATCTGGCCTCCACTCTCGCTGAGGTCAGGAGTGGAGTCTGGACACACAGCAGGTGTGGCTTTATGGCTATGCAGCTAAGGTCGTTGTGAACGGTGACAGTCCTCATACATAGGCACCTGCCTTCCCTGCTTTAAGGTGTTGTCTGTCCTTGTCCATTCTAACCGGGGTGTTTCCTAGATGGCCAGCAAAGACTTGGCCCGGCTGATGGAGAAAGCAGGGGCCCCAGGGCGTATGTCTCAGCACTGCCCCTGACTGGTCTCGGGGCTTTGTCTCTGGGTCCTCAGATGCCTAATTTATGGACAGAATAAACAGACAGGTCCTCCAGGGTATAATGAGGACTTAAAGGAACTCGGGGGCCATTCTCTGTGCCTCAGTTTTGGCTAAGCTCTCCAAAAATCAAAAACCCTTTGATTCCAAAGGGGATGCTGGATCAGCACGCTGGGCTTCAACATGCATGAGTAACAGCAGGCTTTATGACCTAAGCTCAACCCTCCCCACCGTAAGGGACAGGGAAGAGGCCCTCAGAAGAGTTCTCTTGGGAGGAAGGGTAGGGGTGCTGGGGCACTTGTCCTCTCCCTCACCTCCAGCCTAATGAGAGGCTTTCAGGAGGGTGTGTCAGAGTTCTCCAGGAAACAGAGGCAATAAATCTTGCTGGTATACGTCTTGGAGTCCAAAGGCTCGAGAAGCAGGAGCTCTGATGTCCAAGGGCAGGAGAAAATGGATCTTCCTACTCGAGAAGAGAGAAAATTTGCCCTTTCGGTGTTGTTTTGCTCTGTTCTAGACCTCAAAGGGTTAGGCAATGTCCGTCTCCATTAGTGAGCATGGATCTTCTTTACTCAAATTCAAACGTTAGTATCTTCTGGAGATGCTCTCACACACACAACCTGAAATCGCGTCTAAGCAGTTGCCTGGCTATCCTTTAGCCCAGTCAAGTTGACAAATGATATTAAGCATCATAGAGGGCTTGACAAAGGACCCCAAAGTCTGGGCAACACCATGATAGGCGTCTGCTTCATGCCCAAGATGTCTGACAGAAAGCCACCGTGGGGCCGCTGAAGGGACAATGAAGCATACGCAAGGGTAAGCTGCCTTCTTGCCAGCAAGCACACAGGGGAGCACCTGTGTTCTAGCATCTGACTGTGCAACTCCTCCAAAGAAGCAGGCCCAGAGGGGCGGTGTGGCCTCAAGAGGCTTCTCAGAGGCCCGGGGGCTAAGGAAGGATCTGGAGGTGATCAGTCATACTGAGATGATGGAGTTCCCAGCAAGGGACTCATCCAAGAACCCAAGACAGCCCCACATGACAAAGAGCTGGATATTATCTCCCAGCTCCATGGAGGGCAAGGCCAGGTCCCAGATGCCCTGCTGCAGGAGAGGCTGGGCATCCTGCCCTTGATCCCCTCTCCCATTGGGCCTCACCCTAAGGGATCAGAATCCAAGGTCATGCACTGAAGGAGGAGAGCAGAGGTTGGGAGAGAGGGGAGGTAGGTTGCCTCTCTCCTTCAAGGCCAGTAGCATTCCAGCCCCAGTTGACAGAGGAGACTGGCCGGAAATGGGACGAGACTGTGGTCTTAACTGGACTGGACACTCCAGTTAGCAAAATAAGACTCTTGGTTACTCAAGTGACTTATTACTGGAGAGTAACTGAAAAACGGTATGTGCTGACCTGTTGAGATTTCATTCAGCTCTGGGAAAGAACCACACCCATCAGATGGGTTTACATTTTGGTAATTTGTACATTGTGGACTTTTTTTTGCCTTAATTTTGACTTTTTAAAACAGCACATTAAAATATGATTTACTTTGATTACAGCGAATTTTTGGTACTATCTTAAATTTTGTTCCTGAGGCCAGCACCTCCCTTGGCCTCACCCTCTTTCCAGCCCTTGGTGAGGAAGAAAATCAAGGTCATTTCTAGTTCGCACCTTACTGGGTTAGCAGACACACTCCGAGGACCCCAGCATGCTCTGCAGCAAAGTAGTGGTAGCATCATTTATACAGCGAATGCTTAGAGGGGGCCGCACGACTAACCTTTCTCTCTATTCTACAGAAGAGAAAAGCAAGGCCCAGAGAGGTCAAGCGAGCTGCTCCACATCTCACTGCGGAAACACGGCAGAGCTGGGATTCCAACCCAGGCAGCCGGGCACCAGAGTCCATGCTCTTGTCTGCTCTACACAACGGCCTGGCAGGCAGGGTCCTTGTTTAGTGGCACCTCATGCTGCCTGGGCTTAAAACCAGAGACTGGTGGCTTCTTGACAGCTGCTGCCCAGTTTGCTTTTGTTGGGAATTGATGGTAGAAACCCAGTTTGTCCTGAGAGCCGGGTTTACCCCCCCAGTCTCTACCTGGGCACAGTTCTACTCTACGAGAGGCCGTGCTTAGCCCTCTGTTCCACCTGCTAGTTCCTCCAGGGCCCCTCCCTCGGTGGGCAGAAGGGGAGCAGAGGGGGGGGCCCTGGGAGCCGGAGACCAGGGTGGTGACTGGCCGTTGGGAATGAGGTCTAGGCCATGCTGATTTGCAGATGGAAATTTACATACATAATGTAATTTGGGCCAATTGAATTGTCGATTAAGATGGAATCACTTGACATGCAACACGTACTCTGGCGGGTGACTGAGGAGACAAGAGGCCCTTGAGATGCCTGTAGCAAAAACACGCTTTTGTTTTTCAAGGAGATGGCCATTTCCAAATTCCACATTTTAACAACCTCCTCTCCTAAGCCCCCCCTTCCCTCTGGGTCACAGCTGGGATCTGCTGAAATGAAAACTTTATGGGCAATTCGCATTTAAATCCTAAGCACAGTAAGCTTGCTCCTGGGTACAGCTGGGGAGGTGAGGGCCCTGGACACGTGCTTGGACTGGGGACGCTGAGGACTGGGCCCTGGGTTGGAGCCCTACAACCCCCCACCTATGACAAGCTAGGAGGTGGCGCTGGGTGCACACTGGGGCCGTGGGGGAAGGAAGGGGAGCACTTCCTGCCTCCATGATCCTGGGCACCAGGCTTTGCCTCTCAGAGCCTCAATCTCCTCATCTACGAAGTGGAGAGAATGTTCCACCATCATCTGGGATGACTATGTTGGGAAGGAAAGGTAATAACCTACAAACCTTAGAAGTCATTACATGATGTTCATCATAATAGCAAAGGGTAACCACCGCATTGCCACGATGCTCCAAACTCTCTGTCTTACTCATTATCTTCAGGTTTATTAAAATAACAAATTTCTTGCTGCCCCAGGACATTTGCACAGGTTGTTTGGCCTTAAATTCACTTCCTTTCTGCTGTGCCCCACCCCCCCCTTTGCGTGGTGGGCCTTCTGTCTGTCCTTAAGCTTCAGCCTAAATTCACTTTTCCAGGGACTTCTGTCTCCATCCACCATGCCCCTCCAAATCTTCCTAATCTATGTTCTGAATACCCTGAACCTTTCCTTCTCACACAGTTGTACTTACTCGTGTCCTATCAACCTCCATACCAAGCTCTCAGCTCCATCAAGCAAGGACTGTGTTTGCCTTATTCACTGCTACTCCTTGGTGTCAGCTTCAAAGTAGACTTTCAGAAAAGCAAGTGTTGCAGGTTGGTAGAACACACTCCTTCTCTTCACCTGGCTAATTCCTGCCAATCCTTTAAGTCCCAGTGTATACATCACCTCCTCTGAGAAGGCTTCTCAGATGCCCCTCATGTGAGTCAGGTGCCTCCCATGTGGGTGCTATTACAGTCCCCACCCCCAGAGAGGGTGTTTCCTGCTGCATGGCCTCTGGACTGTTATTGCTCATTTCTTGGTATCCATCCACCACTGGACAGTAAATTTCCAAGGCCAGGGTTGGCATCTTGTTCACTAGGACACCCCAGCATCCAGCTCAGAGCCTGGCATATGGTTTATCACAGAATAAACAAATCAGAGGTCCAATCTGGGCAAGAGACTATGGCTCACACCGTGGCTGTGGATGGAGGGGATGGGATGGAAAGGGAGTGATGAATCCTGCATGGAGATAGCTGGGACTTTGGAGCATGCTCACCAGGCACAGGGAAGACCTGTGCCCAGTGAACAGGGCTCCCCGAGTCCAGGGAGAGCCCAGCTGAGGTTCCAGCAGGTTTCCTGGGAGAGCCAGACTGAGCTGAACGCTGCGGGCGGGTGGCGGTGTTTGGGACTGAGTGGTAAGTTGGAAAGAGGGGCCTGGCCCTGAGAGGGTGGCAGAGGAGCTCCTTGACGAGGTGGCTGAGAGCCCTCATGGTGCCCGGGACTGGCCACTATGGGGATACCATCTGGGTGCCCTTGTCCCCTGGGCTCACAAGAGCCCACGTGCTTTCTGGCTTTGTCTGCACCCAAGAGAGGGGTGAGGCTGGCGCTTCCGCCCCCTCTCGTGCTGGCTCGGGCCCCAGGATTATGGCTCAGCAACTGGAACCTTGTTGCCCTTGCCCTCACTAGGCCCTCACTCAAGGGGCCTGGGCAGTAGTATGGAGCCTCTGGGGGTCCTGTCAGGCTGCCTGCTCCCTATGGACTCCAGCTGTAGCCCCAGGGGCTGGCCTTACTCAGCGTCTCCACTGCATGGTGCAAGAGTCTTCATAAGTCCAATGGATGGAATAGTTTTGCACATAGTGGGTGCTAAACGAATACTTGTTGAAGTCCTGCTGGAAATCCTGAAACAGTCATCCCCCACACTTGCTTTTCTAGCCACCTGCCTAGAATAGCCTAGACCTATGTGCTCATTTATAAACCTAATGAAAGTTGTTAGTAGCCAAGGGTAGAGAACAGAGCCCTATGGCACTCCACTAGGTACTTCCTTCTGGGCCAGTACGAACCCATGTTCAGCAGTGTTCAGGAGTTTTACAGATTATTAGATGATATCTTAGGCCTAGCTATGTGGCCGTAGAACTCATCTTTTTCCAGCATTTTCTAGAATAAAGTATGGGGCAAGTATGACAATACCTTCAGGAAATCTTTGGGTTGTGTTGGCTTTCTCTTGTCCCCCAGAGCCACCCACCGCCTTCTGTGTGTACCTTCATGGGGCTCCCCTTGAGCTGATCGCCTCTGTGGAGACTGGGTACATACTGGCCTTCGGATAGATGCTCTGGCCCACTCTCAGGGGCTGAGTCTGTGGGAGGGGACAAGGGGAGGGGATGAAGGAAGGGCACAGACAGCAAGGGTCCCTGGGCTAGTCTTGTCTTTCTGTTTCTCACACCACTCCCCCTGGTTACCCCAAATTGCCTCCTCCTCTTCCCACCCCCTCCCTCATCTCCTGAGGCCATGGGCTCCCCCAAGTCAGGCAGGGCAATCCCCTGACCCATGTTACAGTGCGACCTGCCACCTTATTCCTTTGAGGACCTGGCGTGTCCCGTCCCCCCTTGGGGCCTCAGCCTCATGCTATAAAATGAAACGCTCTACGGTAGATAGTATCTCAAGGTTTAACATGCTCCGCACACATTATGGGCTGCATTCTCAGCCCCATCAGCCACATACAGTGGGATGTCAGGAAAGTCCATGCTTCTCCAGCTTTTAGAACCCTCAGCTTTAAAGTTTCGGGGCCAGGGGTAGGGGAGGCATGCTGGGTGCCAGAAGCTTCAAGGCCTCTTCCTACTGTTCCTTTTTGGGATTCTATGAGCCCTCATCCCAGTGACTTAAAAAAAAAACTATTTAAAGAAAATAAAAATCCCTGAAAATCACTACACTACACTGTAAGATTTGATTTCTTGGAAATAATCAGGAAGGAAGAATGTGGGACGCCTCAAGGTGGTATGTGTGTATGTGTGTGTGTGTTCCTTCCCCGCCTTTTTTACACTCTAGTGAATCAATCTTTGAAGAGAGTATAAAATGAAAATCTGCCAACTTGCAGTAAAATTAGAGCTAGCATCACTGTCTTAACCAAGAAGAAGAAGAAGAAGAAGAAGAAGAAGAAGGAGAGGCAACCTCAGAAAAATTATGACCAGCTGCCTGCATGGATTCACCCCATCGAGGAAGTGCCTTGTGACACATTTTATGACCCTGAGGATTATGGTTGATGCTATCATCTTAATTGCAGGAGCAGGGATGCAGTCAGTGGGCTCCCTGGGGCCCCATGCTTTGATCCACAGAATGTGCCTGACTCTTAATCTGACAAATTCTTTTCTCTATTCTACCTGCTCCAAATTACTTTGTGGAGGCTGCAGCCGTCCTGGCTAATACTGACCCCCCCCCTTTTTTTTCTCCCTTCCTAAAGTGGGACCATGGAAGCCCAAGGAGGTGGCCGGAAGGAGAAGGGAAGCTCATTCTTCTCAGTGTCCTTCTGAGGTGGCAGGAGAGAATTGGAGAGGGGCTTCCATCTTTCTGGGCCATGAGCTGATGAAGCACATGCTACTGGCAGAGTGTTCAGGGATCAGAGGCAACAGCAGGCTGTGGACCTCAGTTTTAGGACCAAAGGAGACACCAGCATCTTGGGAGCTTACTGTCATTAGACTGGAAAGGACTGAGGAGGGCTCCTGACCCAAGGCACATGGGCTGGGTGTGAGGTACCCTTCCCGAGACGTGGCTTGGAGAGCAACTGTAGAGAGGAAGGGGTCTGGAAGCGCCTGTGCTGGAACCAGACTTCCAAGTCCTAATACCACCTCCACAACTTGCTCTATGACCACAAGAAATGTAGCTTCCCTCTCTGGGTCTCAGATCCCCATTTAGAATATTGCAACTTTGGATTCAAGCTAGTGTTGCAGACTAGTGGCCCTGAGATTTAACCTGCAGAAGTTGTTTTGTTTGGCTTAAATGGTGTTTTAAACCCAGAAGTTTTATATTTAAAAAAAATATCCAAACTGTTTACTTCTCTTGAAAAATCAGAAGACTTAGAAAAAAGGATTTACTTTGTCATGTGGCAAAAAATGGCTGCCCCTAGAAATTGACAAGCTAATCTTAAAATTCATGTGAGTCAAGAGACCTAAAATAGCTAACCCAATCTTGAAGGAGAAAAAAACACACACTTCTAGTCCTCAAAAGTTACTATAAATCTACCTTAATCAAAACAGTGTGGTATTGGCAAAAGGATAGACATGTAGATCAATGGAATAGAACTGATAACCCAGAAATAAACCCTCATGTTCATAGTCAAGGGTACTGTTTTTGTCCAGAGTGCCCAGACAATGAGATGGGAAAAGAGTAAGCTCTCAACCAATGGTGTTGGGACACCTGGATATCCACGTACAAAAGAATGAATTTGGACTCCTACCTCACACCGTATCTAAAAATAAATAAAAAATGGGTCAAAGACCTCAATGCAAGTGATGAAGTGATAAAACTCTTAGAAGAAATGACATAAACCTTTAAGACCTTACATTTGGCAGTGGCTTCTTATATAATACCAAAAGCACAAGCACCTCCCCCAAATTAGATAAATCGGATTTGTATCACATTAAAAAGCTTCTGTGCTGCAAATGGCACCATCAAGAAGGTGAAAAGACAACTCCCAGAATGGAGAAAATATCTGCAAATCGTAGACTGATAAAGGACTTCTATTCAGAATATCTAGTAAGCAAGGCTTCTAGGTCAATAATAAAAGCAGAACTTAATAAAAAATGGTCAAAACATCTAACTGGACATTTTTCCAAAGAAGATATACAAGTAGTCAATACGCATATGAAAATATGTTTAACACCTTTGTCATTAGGAAAGTGCAAATCCAAAGCTGAGTGAGATCCCACTACAACCCAGGATGACTACAACCAAAAAGATGGCTGTGTTGGACGTGGGGAAACTGGAACCCAGCTACTACGCTGGTGGGAGCATGGAACAGGGCAGATGCTCCGGAAAAAGACTTGGCAATTCATCCAAATGTGATTGTGGAGTTTCAGTGTGGCCCAGCAATTCCACTCCTAGTATGTAAATGAGAGAAATGAAAACCCATGTTCACGCAAAGCCTTGTGCATGAGTGAGCAAAGCGGCATTATTCATAAGAGCCAGGAAAGGAGAGACAACATGAGTGTCCATCAACTGGGGAGTGCATGAGTACAGCGTAGCACATCCATAGAATGGAATAGTGTTTGACGATGAGAAGGAATGAAGCGCCGGTGTAGTCTACACTGAGAACATAAGTCATAAAGCCAGTAGCCATGGACGGTATGCTTTCGTTGATATGAAATGGCTGGAATAGGCAAATCAAAGAACTCCAAGTAGCTCAGTCCTTGCACAGGGCTGGTGGCTGTGAGCGAGGGGGGAAAGGGAGGGCAACCGCTAGTGGGCATGGGGTTCCCCTCTGGGGTGACAAAAGTGCTCTTGCATTCGATTGTGGCAATAGTCATACAGTTCTATGAATACACTAAAAAACATTACCTTGGTCACTTTAAGTGAGTGAGTTCTACGGTATGTTCTCTGAAGTTCTATGGTGTTATATGAAATTATACCTCAACCAAGAGTGGGTCCAGAGTCCACACTCTTAACTACCACAGAGACTTAGGATTTTTATTAAAAGATTCCAACACTTTAAAGAAATAGTGTCTGGAGCTGGGAAGGGGCATTTCCCTTTAGGTAGAGCAAGTGCTCTTGGCTCCTCAGAGTCTCTACCTGGCTTTCCAGCCGCTCACATTACCTCCCTGGCCAACCTCTGCATTCGCAAGCCCAGGTCAGAGATTTTTAGAGGGTACTTCTTAGGCCTCTTCACCAGGGATCCTCAGGATGGCAGATTCTTGCCTCCTAGAAACCCTCTCTCTTGCTGCTGCTTCCCTGCTGTATGACCTTGGACCCTTCCCTCGTTCTCTGAGCCTCAGGTTCCACAGAGGTGCGGGGAGGGAGGGCTTTGAACGTGCCCATCACTCAGAGCTCCCGGCCTTCTATGGGTCTTTGAGCCCGGGAGCTCTGGCCCTTACTGCCTCTTCTATGGCCTCCCATCTAACTGGCAGCCTCTGCGGCTTTTGAGAGGACCAGGTCTGGGAAGTTCCAGGGACTGGGGGACAGCCTGTAGGTCACGTGCCTGAAAGGCCACTGCACGGCATCACAAGGGCACCACTCCATCTGGCCAGGAGCACGTCTGGAGCAGAGCACTGCTGGGGAGCCACTTGGTTGCTCCCCAGCAACCTTGGCCAGGCCTCATTGCACGCCAGCACAGGGCTGCGAGGACCCCGGAGCAGCTCCTGGGGCTTCTGGGGACAGAGCAGGGAGGCACCAGGAAGCCAAGCCCTCACCGTTCAGGGAAAGGGCTATAGGAAGGGGCTTCTCCTCCTCACCTTGTTTGAAAGGAGAGAGAAAGGCAAGAGGGGATGAAGGGAAAGAAGGAATGTAGACCTTCTGTAAGAAATGCTGGCCTCGTTCTGGGTCCTGTTCTGAGTGCCGCTCCCCATGTTGACACCTCCCGAGGATGGCGTGCTTATGATCACTGCTCTTCTGGTTATTATTATCCCCACCATACCAGGGAGGAAGTCAAGAAGCAGAGACGTTGCATGACTTGCCCAGGGTCACTCAGCTAGGAAGCGGCAGAGCCTGGGTCCAGAGTCCACACTCTTAACTACCACACAGACTTAGGATTATTATTAAGATTTCAAACTCCCTATGGACTCGGCCTCAACCTTCAGAGGCTGGGATGGTCAGGGAAGGGCTAATTTTCAAACTCATCTAACAAGGAGAGGTTGCTGAATGAAGGAGAGCCAAAGGATTTTGTGATGAGGCCAGCCCCCTTCTACTGAGCATGTGGGGGCCGTGGTCACTCTTGGGGAGCGAAGCCGACCATGACCCAGGCTGCCTAGAGCTGGCCATCCGCTGACTGTGGGACCTTGGGCAGGCTGCTTCGCTCTTCTGACTCTTGGCTTTCCTGCCTCAGGGATGCTCAGCCTTAGGATGAAATGCAATCACGTTTGCAAACCAGATTTCACACTGTCCCCAGTGGCTGGAAAGCCCTCAGTGAATGGCAGCAGCAGGCATTGTAACAACAACAGTGGTTGGCATTTTCCGTGATGGTAGACACTTCAGGGGTTGGAGCTCTGATGTTCTCCTACTGCTACCACCATGCAGAGACTCAGTCTTTGTCTTTAGTGATGGAGAGGATGGTAGGTGCCAGCGAACTGGCCTGCTGTTCAAGTTCAACGGGAGCACAGACCTCAGCTCTCACTGCACTCTTGGCTTCCTGTGCATCGGTGTGTTCCTGCCCTGCGTGCTCATTATTATCTCCAAGCCCACGCTTATGCTCTCTACCCCTTCCTTCCCTGGAGGCTCCCCTTCTTATGTCCTCAGGCTCCACCGCATCCTAGTTCAGAGTCAGTGTGTGTGTGTGAGTGTGTGTGTCTATGGGCAAATGAGAGACTAGCAGAGATCTGATTTAGGAGTAAAGAAAGTCTCCCAAGACTTTCTCTAGGCCATAAACAGAGTTCCCAAGGGATCCAGGCAGAGTTTGGTCATGAGTGAAGCCAGGAGGGGATGATGGGGTCTGCAGGAGACTGGAGCCTACAGGTTCAGTCTAAAGTTCCTCCCAATTGATGCCTTATGAGAAAGTGCCCACAGAAAGGCTTGATCTTTAATTTTTTGGGAGAAACTAGAAATCCATATACTGATTTTAAGAATATTGCATAGACCAGAGAGAGCTGTGTAATGCTTTCAAAACTTTTATGTACAAGTCTAGGCTGGGGCCACCATGAGGGTTCTTCTTGAGACCTGTCCACCCCAAGGCCTCCTGGGAAGAGGTGACTCTGAGGACAACTGGCCTAAGCCCCAAAGGCACCAGCCTCCCTATTTGGGCATCATCTGAGCTTTGCTGATGGACCCTCCTTGCTCAGGAGTGAGAATGACCAGAGGGAAGGTAGGCAAGAGGGAGGCCAGGAGAAGGTACCAGATAGAGCAGATATGGTAGGTTTTGAGACACACACAGAGAGAAAGAGAATGTTGGATGGGAATGGAAAGTTTGAAGTTGATGCATGTGTGGTGGAAGGGACACTGACTGGACAGGAGCCAAGGGGTCTGAGCTCTCTCTTTGTTTAAACCCCAGATTTTGGCACATAGCATTAGCAAGTCATACTTTTATCCCATAACAGGCCTAGTCTCTTATAGCAGAATCAAACATGGAAACCAATCCTTATATTTTATACCTGTGCATACCCTGACTGCCACACTGTATTCAAGGAGGGAATCATCATCTGTGCTGCCTTAGGCCTGGCTCACCAGGGAGGGAAAAGGGAGATTTGAGCTGGGTATAGAAGAATCAATAGGATGCTGCCATGTAGATAAAGGGGGGGGTACTTTAGACCATATGCTACCAAGGCCTGTGAGGGCAGGGCCTCCCAGAGTGGTGTGTAGGGTGTGACAGAGATGGGGAGAATTGTGGCAGGAGACGAGAACAGGGGTCAGACCATGAATGGCTTCAGTACTGGGTAAGGGCTTCCCAGAGAGATCAGGGGTGAGGAAGAGCCATGGCAAGCTTTGAGTTCAGAAAGAACTCTAATACACTCATTTATCCCCCCATCCACCCATCCATCCATCTATTCATCTTTCCATCCATCCATCCATCCATCCAATATATACTGAGCATTGAGGACTCAGTAGTGAGCAAAGTGTACCAACTCCTGCTTCTAAGAAGCTAATGGTCTAGGGCAGGGGGAGATAAGAATGAATGAAAGAATCATACAAATAGGTTTATCACTTAGGACTGTGCTAAAAGCAGTGAAGGGAGAAGTTGAGAGGCTGTAACTAGGAGCCAGGAGTGCAGGGGGTGGGAAGCAGAGGAGGCGGGAAGCCCACACTGTATGAACTCAGCCACATGCCCGAGTTAGGATTTTATTCCATGTGCCCAAAGCCTGTGGACTGCCTCACGCTGGGTAGGACCCAGCCATGGATTTTCTGGTACCTTTGGCATGGGCCCCCACCCCCTCCAGCCCAGATTTCCCATCTGTCCAATGAACAGGCCAGACAAGGCCATATCCAAGGCCCTCTGTGATTCCCTGTTTTCTTTCCTGCAGCTTCCTCCCTCCCTGCTGCCACCACTCAGCCTGTTGTTGGAGGAGACACAGCTGAGCCAAGAGCAATTTCACATGGCAGCTTCTCCCACTCATGTCCCGGCCTTCTCCTCGGGAGGCTCCCTCCGGTCTCGGGGCTGCCTCTGCATTTCATCAGCCGCACCTGGAGGGCAAGAGAGTGACAGTGAAGGGCTGTCCTGATTACTGAGGCACATGTCCTGCTGAGGAAGGTCCCCTCGGGGGTTCAGAGGTGCTTAGGTATTCAGGAGCCCAGACAGCCTAGCACTGAGGTGCCAGCTCCTTGAACCTGACCAGACGTGGGCAGCCTGGTGGAGTGGCCAGACCCCTGGCCTGCAGTTGGGGTCCTGGGCTCTAAACTTGGCCCTGTCCTTGACTCACTGTGTGCCCGGGGCCGTCATGCCCATCATGGCCTCAGTTTCCCCAAACTGGTAAGGTGAAGCAGTTACTCCAGAGAAGTAGTTTTATTAATAGTCTGGAGCTCCCTTTGTTTGAGTAACATCTTATGCTTGATGCTATAAACTGATCTATATGCCTGATCTATAAACCAGATAGAATTGAAATCACAGAACTCTTTCCGCTGGGTAAGGATAAGGGGACCACCCACTCAACTGGTCTGACCCCCGGGGAGCCCTGCGCTAGATGACCCAGGCTGGGTGGTCCCCAGGTTCTTGGGCACGTTATAATTAATGCTGGTGTCAGAAGAGACTGTAACTGTTTCAGGGCTGAAAGTGTTAAGGTATCCCACCTGGACAGGACAGGTGAGGCTAGAGAGGTGCAAGAAAGGGAATGGCCCACCCTACTGCCCACTGGCACCTTGCTTCTCAGTCGGGATCACACAGTCTGGAGGGGCCTCTGGGAGTCAAGAAAGACATCTCTCCACCGATAGCTTCCTCTGGTTTTGGGGGAGAATGTTTTGGTTTATTTGGGCCCAGTCCTCCTTACTTGCTGCCTGGGACCTTCATCTTTCGAGGCACCGGAGAATCCTGCTCTCCACCCCCACAGCCTGACGGCATGTGGGAGGGGACGGCATGTGCCCAGGCTGAGGCAACGTCTTGAATTATTTTGCAAACACGTTGGGTTCACCAAAGCCCTGCACACATCTTGTCCCCAGCGCCCTCTGCCTGGATGTGGGAGCCCATATGTTCCTGGGCAAACGTGCTCCGTCTGCCCAGGCTGCATTTGCAATTAGCTCATCAGAATGCTGTTCTCTAATAGCGCTTTGATGTCCAACGAGCCTCCTAAGCCTGTGCGTTTCCTTTCCTTTGAAGCAGGACATCGTGTTTTGCCAGAAGTCAATGAAACGTCCTAGTAGAACAGAACGGTTTAATTCCCGCCTCAGATATAGGGCTGAGGAAGTTCAAACGGGCTCCCGCCCATGCCTACTGCCGCAGTCGGCCTGTCAGATGTCCACCGGGGACGCCTGCTCGAGGCCATGGCCCCTGGAGGCTAGGCCTTTGGAGGAAGTTCTGACCACCTCCATCAGGGAACAGCCCAAACTGCCTTGCAGCCTTAGGCTGCCCTGGGGCCCTTGGCCTCCTTCCCTGACTGCATTTGGATTTGCCCATGACCCTGACTCCTGAGCTGGCTCTCACCTTGATTTGCTGTTTCCTCTGATTTGGACCTGGCATCAGGCCCGGCTCGGGCTCCTCTCTTAAGTCCTGGTGCCCTGCGCACCCTGGCTTGGCTCATGTTTGGCTTCGGAACTCCATCTCAGCCCGGCAGCTCACAGTAACCGCATCCACAGTGGGTCCCGGAGAGCACTGCCCCAGGGCCAGCGGGGGCCTGTGTGTTGAGCCTGACCCCGAGTGGCCTCTAGTCCAGGTGCTGGTTCTCCTTCCAAGCAGAGCACACACCACCTGCTCCAAGTCCTTCTCTTGCCCTGGGGATTGAGGCATCTTGCACACTTCTCTTCCTTGGTGTTTTGGGATTTGCTAAGGGCGTGGTTCCTTCCTGCGGTTTTGGATACAGCCCACAGAGGTCGCTCTGGCCTGGCCACACCAGCGTCACTGTTCCGGGCCGGACCAGTTCTCCCAGCAGAGCGCTGTTTCCTCAGAGCTGGCCCTGCCCGCACCCGATGCTGTGAGCTGTCCCTGGACCCCCAGTGGACATCCTGGAAGTCACCCTCGTCATCTGCTGCTTGGGTCAGAGCTGAGTAGTCTGGACCCAGCTAATGACCCTAACATGAAGATCCTCTGAATATATTGCCTGTAGCGTTAGAAGGCGCACCTTCCCTGCCTTTGAGTCCCTATGACTGAGGGGTACAGGGTTCCATGGCAAGGCTCTTTGGGTCCCAGGAAGGTTTTCATTCATTGATATATTCACTCACTGAAACACTGTTGGGCTCCTGATATGCGCTGGGCGCACACTGCTCAGCAAGCCTTCCCCCATCTGCCCTCATGGAGCTCATACCTTCCAGGCCATGTGTAACACCATGTTACACAAATAAAACAACATTTATTTCTGGACTGGAGAGACCAACGCTAGGATGAAAATATGACACGGGAGCTACCGCAGATCAGTTTAGGTGAAGGGGTAAAGAACTTCTTTGAGGAAGTGACATTTAAGCTGAGACTTGGATGATGAGCAAGAACCAGCCGTGAGAGGTTCCGGAGGGAGAGCATTTCTAGAGGAGGAAGCAGCAGTGCAGAAGCTGGGACAGAGGATAAGATCGGGAGACCCAAGGATCAGAATGAGAGTCTTCTTCATATCATATATATACAAAACATAGATGATATATGTTATGTGTGTTATATATATATAATACATTATTACTATAATATATTGCATATATGTTATATATATTACAAATATAAGTATATATATAAAAGAGAGTAGAGTTTATGATATAAAACTATATCATGAAATTCATACTGAGCTAAATTATAACAACCGAAGGTAACTCTGTCTTAAACTTAGAAAAACACTTATCACTGAAGGCCTGGATGCCCTGTCCCTTACTTTCCTGGTCCTTCCGACGCTCCTGAAACCTCCAGATGGTGCTTGGTGGGCCAGGACAGGCTACGTCTAAAAGCCTCCTTTGGAACAGACCTGGGGAGATGGAAATAGACTTTGCTGAAAATTGCACTTTGATCTGTAGGTTTGGAACAGCTGCCGGTGAGGTGTGCCCACTGCTTTACCACCCGAGGCCCGCGCCAGGGTCGGGGGCTGGAAGTGGGCCTGGTGACAATCCCTGGTGGCTGGTCTGACCCCGTTCCAGGCACCGATGTTTGCTTCCTTTGGATTTTCTCATTTGAGGCTCAAGACCTGCAACTAATCCACGTACGTTGTTGGTAAAGTTGGAGCATCTGATGCTGTCACACTGCAGAGCCCAGCCCCCTCCACGCCTGGCCCCTGACAACTGTGTGACGGGGACGGATCGTGAGTTCCCCTCTTGGGCCAGTCTCCTCATCTGTAACACGGGATCGGGATCTCTTCTTGGAATCAAGGATGAGCCCCACTGGGCTTGGCCAGAGAAGGGCTCCACACATAGTCTTCCTCTTTATTAATGAATGTCGCCCAGGTCGCAGAACAAAAGCCAAGTAATGAATTAATGATACAGAGCCTGGTTGGTTCTGAGGATAATCAACTGCTGGTTAAGCCTAGCTCTTGGCCAGGCACTGACGTGTGCGTATGCTGGCAAACAGCTATAAAAGATGAATGGCCTTAAGGCAGCTTGACCCAGCCTTCCTGGGCCCTCCCCGCGAGGACAGAGGCTGACGCCGGGGCTGCCTGGGCAGGGTGAGGGGACAACGCCAGCCCCGCCCTGTGTCTGCGGCTGGGAAGCAGGCAGGGAGCCCACTGGGCAGACACAGCCAGTGACTCTCTCCAGGCCACTCGCAGAAGACAGCACAAGGCCTGGCACAAATAGGGGCTCGAGGGACGGGAAAATTCAAACATGGGTTCATTTACCTCCAGCGCCCAGTGGTTTTCATCATGGCACAGCTGGGTGCTTTACAAATAAACACATCAAACGTACGGTTACACTGTGACAATGGCCTCATTCATGCCTACCGGGCTCGCTGCTTAGATACTGTCCTTTCTGTACCCCTACCACATCCACGGACACTCATGCACACACAGACACCCACACACATGTCTTATACATATGCAGATGCAGAGCACAGGACCACAGTGTGGCTAAGAGCTCCATGCAGGAGCCCGGGGCTTGCTCTTGGGGCCAGCATGTCATGGCTGGGTGACTGGGCAAGTTCCTTAACCTCTTTGAGCCCCAGCTGCAAAATGGAAAAAAAGAAAAAAAATCACAGGCATCACTTGTGAAGAGAAGCGGGTCAACCACTTGACGTGGCACCTGGTACACAGGACGTCCTCGGCGAGCGTTGGCTGTCCATCCCCCAGCGAGCCCACGGGCACTTGTACAGCAGACCTCGAGGAAGAGCACATCTAAACCCGGAGCTAAGACCTGGGGCTTTTGCCCTCCGTGAGCCGCTGGGTCAGGACACATGCAGGGATGGGCTAGGGCAGGTCACGGCGGGACACTGCTGTGCCTCCCTGTGGGTCTCTGCGGGGGGCGGTGCTGGGCGGGAGGCAGCAGAGGCTTCCGTCTGGGAAGACATGGATGGGAGCCAACGACCCCTCATCCTCTTGTCAGGAGGCCGTGAAATAAAAGCTGGCTAGCTTTTGTCTCTATCAAGTGGTCTTTTATACTGCAAGACAACGAAGGACAATTAATATAGCAATTGGGAGCAACCTTTGATGCCCTGGTAATTTCTCTGACTTATAATTATCAAGCAATCGGGGTTTTTCAAACTCCCATTAAATTCCGGTCAGAACCAGAGGCAGCCAGACAGTGGGCACTGCAGCAAGAGGGCACACGGGTCTGAGGAAAGACAATGATCTGTGACCCCCAAGGAAATGCCCACGGTGAGGGAGGTGGCAGAGAGAAGGGTCTGGGCTGGGCCATGAGTCTCGGGCCTGGGTGGCAGCTGGACCAGCCCGGGAGAAGAGCAGATGCCACTGCTGATGGAAGGTTCTGGAGGGAGCATCTGGCCCCTGGAGCTGGCATACCCCTGGCGGGAGCAGGCTCCTGGAACACCTGAGACCAGAAGCCCTGGCCTCCATCTGGAATCAGCATCAGCTGAGGCCAGGCGGCTAAGGCACCGAGGGCTGCAGACGGCGCCCCACGCCCCTCTGCTCTCACGTAGGCGTTGGCATTTTACACCTCGGAGCTTCCTGCGAGGGCCAACGTTCTGTGGTGAAGCAGCATGGGGAGAGAAAGGTCACTTCTCCCTGAGAAGGTCAGCTCCCCGGGGGGAGCACACCCTCTGTGATGGGCCCTCCCCAGCTGCACAGCTGGACAGCTGTTCCGGCTGCTTACCGCTGAGCATATCTGCCCTGGACTCAGCCCACCCATTCTGGAAGCTTCTCCTCCTCCCTCCGCATTCATGTGGTCTCCACTTATTCAGGCCCTCCTAGGTGTCAGGCTAGGAACGCCACTCATATTACCTTCTGTGAGCCCCAAGCAGCCCTTACGAAGTATTTGCTGTTGTCTCTGCTCTCTGGAGGAGAGAATGGTGGTCCGTGAGGGCATGTGACTTACCTACGGGCATGTTGTCTATAATTGGCACCAACAGAATTCAGTCGTCTCTCTATCTGACTTCAGAGCCGTAGCCATAACCATCAGGCCACACTCCTCCCCTGGACGACTGCAAATTGCACAGGAGGCAGGCTGGCAGCCGGCAACAGCTCCCGCTGCAGGAAGGGCGGTGGGGATGCTGCCACCGATCTGGCCACTGCCGGTCACTTGTCCCCACGCGGTCTCTGGGTCTTCAGCCGCACCACGGCACCACCTCGGGACATCTCCATCTGTGCCTCCATCCTCACGTCCCCTGCTTCATACTCAGAGTCCGGAACGGGAACATTCTGGTGGCCAATTGCTAAATCCCATTCTCCTGTCCTAGAATCTGGAAGTAGAAATTTCCACCCAATGGACAAGATGAGGGATTGAAAACCTTGCACCCCATATACTTTAGTGTTCTTTCAATAGCAAGTGTTTTGGGATGCTGGGAACCGAAAAGAAAAAGTGCATTCGTTTGGTTCAGATTCTGAGAACGCACCCTCCCTCCACCAACATGTGGGAAACAAGCTGGGATTGATTTGTGAGATCTGCAGCCCTGTAGTGGGGGGAAGGCACATGCTGCACAACGTGTATCTGAGAGCCCATCAAGCTACCTTCTTTTATGGATAGAGACACTGAGGCCCAGAGAAGATAATACACCAGCAGAAGGTCACACAGCTGCTGCAGTATTATAATTACAAACAAAAATTCCATCAGCGCATACCAGCTTGGGAGGCTGGTCCAAACCAGTAAATGTTTAGCCAAAGACTTGTCCCTTCTTTCCTCCATTCCTTCTTTTCTCTTTCTGTTGATCAGCAAAGTCTAACATAAGTGCTCTGAGACCTAATCTCTGAGCTCAGGGAACTATCCAGAGACTCCCAGGATTTGGGAAGAGTGAGCAGAGGGTGCTCCGAGCGTCTCTGCTGGGTTAGGGCAATGACTTGTGTCTTGTCCTCCTCTAGCTTGAGGCTGAGCTCTAAGAAGTCTTCGCAGGGTTATAAGGATGAACGTTGACCATTTCTCCAGCTTGGCTAGGGACAGTGTTGCTGGCCGAAGGTATGTGGGATGGCACGTGGCCTGCCTTTGGTCCATGGTGGGGACATACCTGTTCTTGTTCCACAGAGAACATCTCTGTTTCCCTGGCTTTCACATGGAGACCACGGTCGGACTTACATTACAGGGCCGCCGTGAGGATCCAGCGGTCTATGATGATTTGAGTGCTCCGAGAACTGAAGTGCGTGCACACTCGTCACTGACGTTTTGTGGAGCTGGAGGCCCCAGGGTGTTAGGTCCTAGGAGACTCATGGAGGTTTGGCGTTCTGGGACTCTAACTCAACATCTGCGTGGTTTGGCTGTTCGAAGAAGAGAGACTTGAGGCAAGCAAGCGAGTGTTGGGAGCGATGGAAGGAGCCTTGGATGGCAGCCTGTGACCCTGGCCTCATCCAGGACTGTGTGGCTAGGGGACCTTCGATGGATTCTTGGTCCTCAGTTTCCCAACTTCAAATGAGGCAAAGGTGAAGGGGCCATGAGAGTGGGTGGGAGCAGCTGAGTAGCTCAGAGCTCCAGATCGGAGCTAAGGCCTGAGTCCAAACCCTAGTGTTGCCACTTAAGTATGTGACTGGCTTAACCTCCTCCTCCACACCCCTGCCTCGTGCCTCAGTTTCCTTGTCTTTACCATAGCACAATAAGGGTGTCCATCTCATGAGGTTGCTGTGAGCACCCAGTAAGTCAGTACATAGAGTGTTGAGGATGATTCCAGCACTGAGTGCCAACCCTCGAACACTTGTCCCTTGCACCGATTTCTATCCCTTCTGGCACACTCTGGTTCTGCGGATAGGGGTGGAATGTTTTATGGGGGGAGGGCAGACGAAGTGGCCTGGAGTAGATGAGCAGGAGCGCTGTGCCCAGGGGAGCGGGAGAGTGACAGCTAGCAGCTTGCTCCCTGAGCGTTCATCAACGGGCCCACCCAGCCAGGCGGAGCCACTAAGCACTGCACCCACCTCTGGAGCACATGGGGAGGTTCATACTTGCATTTTGGAATTCTTCCGTCCTCGAGATGCCTCAGGCAGCCTCCATGCCAAGGCTGCTCTTGGTAATTCAGGCTGCGTGGCAACCCAGCACCACGGGGGTGAATGGTGCCTGACCCCTGCTACAGGGCAGGCTGCTTCCTTACGACGTCTGACTAGCTTCTCGCCTGCCACACCTCCCACCAGTGTGCATGCAGAAGCTAAGCAGCCAATCACTCTATTTTGCCCTGGAGGGTTCCTCCCAAGGAAGGAAACCATCGATTTTTAACACGAGACACATAAACACGGAGCTATTCCCCAACTCCTTTGGTGCCAGCCACTTCAGTCATTAGACTTACAGGCAACCAAACCAGGTGGGAATGACCTGGGCACCACGGGGTGGGGCGTCTGTGACGGTCTCTGCACTGGTCCCGGGGACTGCCCTTTCTGAGCTTATGGGGAACAGATCACCAAGCAACTGAAGGAAGTGAGGTCCAGATTGTGGGGAGAGGGTGCTGGCTCCGGGAGAGTAGAAATGAGCACTGGACAGGGATTCTGACGACTGAGATGTGATAGCCAAGGGCTGTGTTCGTCACCTTATCCCCCTCCAAGCCCATCATTCACGTCTATAAAGTGAGGGAGCAATGGCCACCCCATGTGAACCTGGAGAAGATGGATGGACAAGCTTGGTGCATATGGACCATGGCTCTCACTATGACCCAAGGCATCTATAGGGTCCTGTGCTAAAAGCCCAGGGAAGCGGCTCACTTAAGCACCCCTGATCTACCAGGCTGGAGAGAGACTTCCCTAGTTGCAATCCTACCTGCTCATTTTACAGATGGGAAGACTGAGATCCAGGAAAGGTAAGTTACAATGAATATTTTTGTTTCCTGTCTCAAGCTCCATCAACCTATTCCATTTCTGCTCATTCTCTGAAATATTAGCCTTCTGGTCAAAGACCCAGAATAATTTCTCCTATTTGCTTATCTGCTTTCTAAATTGCCTAAATAGACTTCATTTTTATAATTAGAAAAAACATAAAACCATAAAAAATAACACAATTCATTGCCATTTTTTTCTTGTAAAGAAAATACAGAAAAGTAAATTCTTGAGAACATTGGAAAGTACAGAATTTAGCAAATATTACACCAAGCTTATGATATATAGGATTTCAAAGAAATTTTAGTGAGCTTTTCCTATCACCTGCAGAAAAAAACTAAAGCCCTCAACTCAGCATCCAAAGCCTCCTCCTGTCTGTTCTTAATCCCCCATTTCCCAGTCTCATCGGCACTCACACATCCCTCTGCTGATAGCAGTCCCCATCTGCTTCCTTTCCCTCCCCCTCATCCCATGGCATGCCATGCTCCCAGCTCCCAAATGCTACCTCTGAACTTCTGTCTCTTCCTTCTTTCAATTAAAAGTGTTTTTGAATAAAAGAAAAAAGATATTTTCAGCAATAAAGCCATTTCTGAATCTCACTTAAAAAGTCTGGAGGTAGACAAGGGTTTAATGATGGTGTCAAGATCCAGGCTCTTTCTTTCTGTTCCAACATCCTCAGCATACTCCATGTATGCCATCGTAATTATTTACTCATGGTCACAAAATGGCTGCCACAGCCTCAAGCATCAGTGTTAAGGCAAGAAAGGGAGGAGGTCAGCACCAGTAAATCTCTCGCTCATCAGAAAAGCAGAAGCCCTCCCAGAAAGCCTGAGCTGACTTTCGGAGATGTTTTATCAGCCAGAACTCATCATGTGCCTGCTTCTAGCTATAAGGAAGTCTGGAAAAGTAAAGGTCAGTGAAAAGGGAGTATGGTTACTTGACTGTCCTAAACAAATCATGCTTCATCTCTAGGGGTAGGGTACATTGTCACTCTGAACAAAATTGAAGTGTTATTGTCATTGTTTGTTTGTGTTTTTTGTTTGTTTGTTTTGAGAGAGAGAGAGAAAGAGAGAGAGATGGAGAGGGCAGAAGGAGAGGAAGAGAGAATCCTAAGAAGACTCCATACCCAGCTTGGAGTCCAACGTGGGACTCAGTCCCATGACACTGAGATCATGATCTGAGCTGAAATCAAGAGTCTGACATTTAACCAACTGAACCACCTATGTGTCCCAAAATCTAGGTTTTGATAGCAAGAGGGGAGGATGTCTTTTGGAGACTCCTTTTCTGGCAACTTCTTGGGCACTGGGTTTTGGGACTGGATGTCTCTATTCTTGATCTTGCCCATATTCACAATGGGTAAGTCGATCTCTTGACCCATCAAATTTTGGTGCATCAATTTGTCACGACAGCCTACGAATTCCTGGATTGGTCAGGGTTCCAGGACCCCTCATCCAGACGGTGCCACAGGCGCCCACTCCCTTTACCCATTTTTCTACTCTGCACCACCTCGGGAACCCTCTCTCTAGTCTCATTCTTTGGCTTCAACCTTTCCATGATGTCCTCCTGGTTTTGTTTTTTAGTAGTTAGCTTGCTTGAGTGCATCCATCCCTCCCTTTTCTCCTCTGGCGCAGGGCTGCACACTTATTCTTAAAGGGCCAGAGAGTAAATATTTTAGGCTTTGTAGGATAAACAGCCTCTGTTGTAATTACTCAATGCCGTCCTTGCAACACAAAAGCAACCAGATGCTGCATAAAGAAGGGGCATGGTTGTGTTTAACAAAACTTTATTTACAAGACCAGACAGTGGGGTGGATTTGGCCTCAAGCCAAACTCCTGGTCCCTCACTCCTCTTGCTTCCCCTTTCCTATCTCATCTAGACTCCATGGAATGCTGCTCCCACCCCTCTCTCCAGGTCCCTCAGCATCCCTACCCTCCTACTTTTAACTGTGGTGTAGCTGACCTTTCATGAGAACATTCTGGGTATCGAGGTCAAGGCTAAGGGCTTTACCTAGGAAGTAGAACACATCTGTCCCGTTTCTCTGCTGGGGCTCAGAGAGATAGAAGGACTTGCCGCAAGTCGCACAGTCATGAGTGGACTCAGTATGTCTGCCTCTAAACCCATAGCATTAGCTAGTATGCTCCTCTGCTCCTCTGGATGTGGTGGGCTCCCCTCCAGCCCCCCGCCAGGCAGGAGTCAATGCCAGCACTAGTGTGAGGTTGCTGTGAATGGATGGGGAAGCCAGGTTTCCCCCCTGCCCTTCTGGGCCCCCACATGTGCATGGCCCCAGTCTGAGCTGAACCCTCAGCAAATCGGTCATCTTTCTTGGGCTCAGCCCCACCCTACTGTACCTAAGACCACCCTTTGCTCTCCCATATCCCCGTGACCACACTGAGAAAACTGAGGCCACCAAGCAAAATTACCCACCCAGGTTCTAACCTCTTGCCCACCCCCCTCTGGTTTATGGGTCGGACCCCCTTCCTCTCCTTCCCAGAGGCCTCCACGTTGGGTCACAGCCTCTAGAGCATCACGGAACCCACCTTCCCTGCCTCTCTAAGGAAGCTCGCTTCATTCATTACGTCCGGTTTCTTTAGAGACCTTGTGCCACTGTCTGTAATCCTGCTCTCTCTCTTCTCAAAGCGACCAAACAAACATAGAAACGCCAGCCCTCCACTCAGGCTGCCCTCTAGATACGCTCCTTTGTCTGCTTCCTTTCACAGCCAAGTGCAAGAGCTTCCCCTCACCATCTCCCCTCTCCTCTCCCATTAACCCTTCAACCCGCTGGAATCATGTGTTCCCTCTCATTAGTACTTCCCTGAAATTGCTCTCACTGTGGCTACCAAATGACCCCCTAATTGCCAAGTGCAATGGGCTTTTCAGGGCCCCACCTCCTCTGACCTCTCCATGGCATCTGACCTTGTAGACCATTTCCTGCTTCTTGAAACTCCCTCGTCTCTGGCTCTTCTCCCCGGTTCTCCCTCCTGCCTCCCTCCCTCTGTGTTCATTCCCAGTGTCCTTAGCCAGCTCATCTTCCCTTTGCTTTAGCCTCTGTGCTCTCCCTTCTCTCTCCCTACACCTCGTCTCCAGGCGAGTCTGCCAGTTCTCTTGGCTTCAGTGATCACTCATGTCTAGCTGTCTCTCAGATGGATCTCTCTAGCCTAGTCCTCCCTGCTGAGCTTTTGTACCTAACAATCTGGAGCCTTCTAGAAACTTTCACCTGGATCAACCTGCCCACACTGAACTCAATGAACCTTTCCCTCCCAAGCCTGCTCCTCCTGTAAGCCTTATTTCTTCAGTGGCCCCCGTATCAGTTCAGTCATATGAGACCAAGAGTTGGGAGCCATCGTAACCTTGTCCCTGTCACTCAGTCCCCATATCAGACTGCCTGCCAGATTCTGTCGATTCTATCTTTTTCATATCTCCATATCCCATCCATCCCTTCTTCCTTGGCTCTTTTATTTACATGTGTCTTGGGAATAATCTAATTGTTTGACTTAGTTTCTATGCTCGGACCGCTGCTAAAAATCATTCGGCCATTCTGTCCCTCATGAGTGCTGGTCTCCAACTATGGCAGGATGCTTCCCACAGCCTAGGACTCCTTCCTTTGTGGTTATTCAGCCCCTTCCCTGCCCCTCAAGCTCTCACCCATACACCTGAGTCTCTCCAGGAGCTCCATGGTCCATAAGCCCTCCAGGTTCCTCACTGGTGACTCCTACTTCCATTTCAAGGAAAAACACTAAGGCTCACTCAAGCACTTCCTCCACTTTCCTGTTTGAATTTTCATGAGTTAGTTTAACATTGACTATGTTGTTACACACATGATAAACATGTCAAGTATTAAAAATATAAAGCGACAGGGCACTTGGGTGGCTCACATGGTTGGGCGACTGCCTTTGGCTCTGGTCATGATCCTGGAGTCCTGGGATCAAGTCCCGCATTGGGCTCCCGGCTCTGTGGGAAGTCTGCTTCTCCCTCTGACCCTCTCCCCTCTCATGCTCTCCCTCATTCTCAAATTAATCAATAAAATCTTTAAAAATATATATATAAGTGGACAGAGGACTCTTGTTATTCCCAGAGACAGCTGAGGCCCCAGTTCTCCTCAACAGGGGCAATGACCAGTACCAGCTTCTACGGATTTGTCGGAAATCCCGATTGTCCATGTGCATACACGTGAGCATGTTCTAGTCTCTATTATTATCTGATGCCATAGTCACATGTGTCTATTTTAATTTCGATTGATTTAATAAAACTTAAGCTTAGAAATGCAGCTCCTCAGTCACACTGCCACATGTCAAACACAGCTGCCCATGGCTGGGGGTTAGCATACTGGATGGCTCAGATCTAGAACACTGCCATCATCACAGAAAGTTCTACTAGATAGACAACATCTAGTTGATACAGTGATCCGCACCTTGATTTTTAAAAACCAATTTAGGGGCAACGCCTCTACCTAATTCCTTATCACTGCTGTATACCATTATCTGTCAGTGTTTAACCACTGACGAACATTTTGTTGTTTTCTAGGCTTCGGCTGTTATAAATGATGTTCCCCCCATCTTTAGGTATAAATGTATTTATGTCCATACACATGTGTGTCTACAGGATAAATTTCTACAAGTAAATGGCAGGTTCTAAAGATGTGCAAATTTTAAAACACTGGGAAAATTTCCTCCCACACGCCCATTTCTCATGCCCTCTTCAGCAATACACATTATCAAGCTTTTCAGTCTTTATCAGTTTGATAAGGGGCCCTTGACACATTGGTGTTTTATGGTCCATATGTAAAAGTATGAGGAATTAGAAATCAATTGGTATATATTTTTTCTGTGAAATGTTAATATCCTTGTCCTCTCTCTACGTAGGGTTGTTTGTTGCCCTTCTTACTGATTTACAAGATTTCTTTACATACAGTAGTCCCTTGTCATCTCAGTGGCAATTACTGTAATCTGGGTTTATCTCCACTCCCTTCTCTTGCCAGGAAGAAATGTTTGGTATAAAGGTAAAACCATTATCAGTATTTCAATGGGTTCTGAATTTTGTGCCTTCCTTAGAAAAGCCATCTCTACTCCAACATTTTAAAACATTTTCTTATATTTTCTTTTATTGCTTAATTTTTTTCTTTCTCCTTTGATTTATGTGAAGTTAATTTTAGTATAAGGAGTAGAGGCCTACATTATTTTTCCAGATGGCTAGCTAGCCTCAAATTATTTATTGAGTGATGCTTCTTTCTCCTAATAAACCAAAGTGTCAACTTTATTATATATGAGAGGCAGAAACATCTACGTACCTTGGTTACCAGATTTTTAAAGTGAGCATAATAACTCAATGTTGTTGTACGAGCTAATGAGATACTTGCAAGTACATAGAACAGTGCCTGATATACAGCAGGTGTTCAATAAATGCTCACTATCAGTGCTACACTTCCTCTGGATGTCTATGGTCTGTTTCTGGACCTTATATTCTGTTCATGTAGTCTGTGTATCAGTCATGATTTGAAGTTGTAAACAAGGAAAACTATTGTGCCAACTGGAGCAGAAAATGTATTTATTAAAGACTACTGGGTGGCTCTCCAGGAAGGCCAGGTGGCTGTGTGGCCAGGAAGACTGCACCCACCTCCCTGGGGGCTGCTATTGCTGGGCACAAATGTGAAGCCTGGGGTCTCCACTACTTCCCCCATCAGCTCATATCATCTGCAGCTCCTGCTTTCCCATTGGGTGCTCCTACCCCAAGTCTCTTGTGGGGGCATCTGGTTGGCAGAGCCTGGGTCTTGTGCCTGTATGCTAGCTGTTGATATTTTGGGATCACACTGATATAGATGCATTTACTGAGAATTGGAATCTTTACAACATGACTTCCAATCCAAGAACAGGGTCTATTTTCATTTATTGAAGGCTTCCTTTATGTCCTCCAGTAGAGTTTGAACTTTTTTTTCCCCTTTGAATTAGGCACATTTTCTATTAAGTATTTTTCTAGTTATTTCCTCTTTTTATTGTTATGGTAAATGGGATCTTTTCTTCATTTAATTTCCTAATTGGTTATTTTATATAGGAGAGCTGTTGATTTTTGTATATATTAATTCTTACTAAAGACTTTTAGTGGTTTTGACAGCTTTTTAAAGATCTGGGTCTTTCGGGGCACCTGGGAGGCTCAGTGGGTTAAACCCTCTGCCTTCAGCTCAGGTCATGATCTCAGGGTCCTGGGGTCTAGTTCTGCATCGGGCTCTCCACTCGGCGGGGTGCCCCCTTCCCTGCCCCCCCCCCCCCCGCATGCCTCTCTGCCTACCTATGATCTATCTCTCTGTCAGATAAATAAATAAAATCTTTAAAAAAATAAAGCTGGGTCTTTCTCCTGTGTTTTAAAAGTGTACAATCAGCTGATGGATAAATGATAATTTTGCAACCTCTTTTCAAACTCTACCTCTTAATTTTTTCTCTTCTCTAGTTGCATTGGATAGGAGGTCAACAACAATGTTTTAATAAGAGTCTACCAGTGGGTTTCAGGTAACTCTTGTTACAATCACACCACATAGCAAACCTGTCGAAGCTCAGTCATTTTCCCAGTTCATGTGTCTGTAGGTCAATTGCAGGTGGGCCGATCCAGACTGGGCTTGACCGTAGGCTGCAGGGTTGGCTCCACATCTGCATCGTGTGTTCCCCACCCTCCGTGACCAGCTAGCAACCCGGGGCGTCCTCTCCCATGGTGGTGATGGAAAGGCAAGAGTGGTCCACACAAACACATGATGATTCTTAAATCAGTGCTCAGAACTGACACTGTCACTTCTGCCCACTTTCCATGAGCCAAAACAAATCCCACGGTCAAGCTAAATATCAACAGGGGGAGAAAGACCCCTGTCTTTAGAAGAAGCTGCAAAATCATGTGGTGAGTGACATGGATACAGGGAGATGTGAAGACGTGCCCAATGCTATGAACTGCAACAACATTCTTTGCTTGTTCTTGGTTCTCGCAGGAAGGATTCTAGCGGTATGCCATCAGAAATCACCTAACTTCCACTTCACTTATAAGCCATGTGTATAAATTCATATGAAGGAAATTTTATATGTCCTATTATCTTAAAAGTTCTCAATCAAGAATCAGAATTGAATTTTTACCAACAACCTTCTAGGGATATATGAAGAATGATATTGTTTTCTATTGATATTTTGATAGGATGAAGTATATTAATTGATTTCTTTACAGAGAACCATCCTTGCCTTACTGGAGTAAACTCTGCCTGGTGTTGACATGTTATCCTTTTAAAATGCATCTGTGCTCCACTTGCCAGTCTTTTATTTAGGATTTTGCATTTGTATTGCCTTAAAGATAAGACTGTGTTTTGTTGTTGTCGTTGTTCTGTATTTTGGGGATTTTGTTTTCACTATTACACTGGATTCTTAGATTCATTTCAAAGTCCTCCTCGCCTCCGTACAATGTGTAGGAACAGCTTATGTGCGTGTGTGGTCCTCCAGTGATCTGCTACTTGACAGGCGATTGATCTTACCTGGGAAACTGTCTAGGTCTAGTACTTTAAAGGATAGTGCTTCTTTGACAACATTCTCAGTTTCTTGCCTGGTAATTGGACTGTTTAGATTTCCTATCTTTTCTGAGGTTACTTTTCGTCATTTATGTTTCTAGAAAATCACCCATTTTGTCCATATGTTCACATTTATTTTCAAAGCATCAGACTGAGTAATCTGTTATAATTCTTTTAATGTCCTCTGTGTGTGGTTATTTCTTCATCCTCATTTCTAATTATGAGTCGTTGTGCTTTTTTCTTGATTAGGTTAGCCAATGCTTTAGCTACTTAATTTCTTTACTCTTTGCCCAGCCCCATACGAATGTACTTCCATCAGAATCCTCTGCCTTTTCTCTCCCATTCACCTGGCTCCTGCCGCCTCTGCCTTGGGCCCTGCCCCTCCTCTCGCTTTCCAGTCTCCAGAACCACGCTCTGTGCTGCACCCTCCCTACTCCCTGTTTTCTCCAATTCCTTCTGCTCCTTTGTCCTTCCTAGCAGCCTATACCCATTCTTCAGTTTCTTGCATCTTGCGGTCTCCTTGCCCAACACCCCTCTCCAGCAGATGAATGATATCTTTATTTTCTAAGGCTTCCTAGGAGTGCAGACCACAGGATTGCTCCTCAGGGACCATACCTAACTCTCAGCTTGACGACACTTAAACGGCCCCGTTGAGGCCCTCTGTGGCCTTCCTCAGAGCCAAGGTCACGGGCACTTCCTGTTCTGGCCTCTCCTGACTATAACTTCAGCTAGTGCTCACCATTCCTTCCTTCCTGACACTCACTTTGCTCCTCTTTCCCTGACCCCTCCTCTTTGGTGCTGCCTGTTATTTCTCTGACCATTTCTTCCACAGAATGTCTCTTCCTCTGCTTACTTAATACATGCAATGTCAGGCAAGGGTCTTGGTGACCTCACCCACCTATGTGGAGTAAGTGACCACTTACATGTTGAGGACCCCCCCACACATACTCTATCTGCAGCTCAGGGCAGACCTCCATTCCTGCTTTCTAGATGTGTCCTCTTGGCGGTCTCATAGGATCTGCCATTCTAGATGCTATCATTCTCCATTTGAGCCTTGACATCTGCAGTGTCCCAGTCCATGGTCTCCCTGTTCTGGGAGAGCCCTTTCTAATATTTCCTCTCTGGGGAATGTTCTAAATCATAAGCCTATTGTTTCTTTCCTCTGCTTAACACCTTCAGTGGCTTCCCGGGACTTTTAGGATCAAGGTCAGCTATCTTGGCTTTTCCCATGATCTTCATGTCCTGGATCTTGCCGGGCTCTTCATCATCACTTCTTGACCTGCCCGTGTGTACCTTTGCTCTCAATCCTCCAATTACTTAGATTTCCTTGAACATATTGTAATGGTTCATGCCTCTGGGGATTTGCCATGTGATTTCTACTTTTTAAGTTTGCTTTTTCACCTTTCCTTCCTGTTTCCTGGAAAGTTGGCTTAACATTCCCGTGCTTTGGGAAGTCATTCCCAACTTCCATCCTGGTCTTCTTTGGATGATCATTTCGGGGGAGTCTCCTATCCCAAATTCAGCTCTCCTTCCATTGCTGTATTCACCTTCAGAATATGAAGTCATCTTTGGAGATGAAGTGGGTCCAAGCCCCAGAAAGAAAAGGAGAGAAAGAAGGGCTCTCTAGTGGGACAGACTTAGAGACACAACCCCAGGCCTCTCAGAGCCTGTTCCTCATTTATAAGGTGGGGACAGAAGGAATAACCATCACACATTGGTTCTAGGATTAAATGAGATAATGTACATGAAAGTACTTTGAATTTGGAAGTGAATTTTTTGAAATGCGTTTGTTTCTTTTCTTTTCCTTGGTGTTTTTATGGCATGGGGTCAGCAAAGGATTTCTTCAAATGTGGTCCAGACCAAAGCCCTCAGGGGAATTAAGACACTGGGGAGCAGCGACCCCACCATGCGTTGGCAGAGATGTGAGGAGCTCAGGTCTTCCATGTTTGGGGAATACGCTGTGTAAAATGGCACAACCACTTTGGAAAACAATCTGGCAGCTTTAAAAAAATGGAAGTGCACCCCTGTCATCTGATCCTGCCCATCCACTTCTAGATATCAACCCGAGAAGAAAGGAAAGTGTTTATCCATATAGCGTCTTGTACAGCGCAGCTTTCATAGTGGAGTCCTTTTTAATAGCCCCAATGCAAATATCCATCAATCAGCGAATGGTGGATGTGTGGCATAACTATACAATAAAATATTACTCATCAATAAAAAGGAATGAACAATTGATGCACACAAAAACACAGGGGAATCTCCCAATAATTCTGCTGAGTGAAAGAAGCCAGACAAAAGAGCACATGCTGTGTGACCCAGTTGTGTGAGCTATAGGCAAGGGAAACTAATCTACAGTGATAGAGAACACACATTGGTTTCCTAGGGACAGAGTCAAGGGACAGGAGGGAGGAATTGAAAAGGGGCACAGGAAAACTCTGGGGATGACGGATACGTTTGCTGTCTTGATTGTGGTAATGGTTTCATGAGCTAAACATCTGTCAGAGCTTACAAATCACACTCCTGAAATATGGCATAGAGTTTATTGTGTGTCAATTAAACTTCAATAAAGCAGTTAAAGAAGAAGAAGTCACAGATAGTACAGGCTTGGCTGCCTGCCTATCCAATATTTGTTCTCCCTTTAGCTTAACGGAGCCTCAATTTTGTTGGGGGGTAGTGTAAATGGATCCGTGTGTATGCTACTCAGAATGGTCCCATTTCTCTCTCTCTCTCTCTCTCTCTCTCTCTCCCTC
>PITA01015227.1:0-50874 GCA_004023965.1 Spilogale gracilis
GGGGGAGGGGTCAGGGTAGGATTGCCTTTTGCCCTTAGCAAAGTATTAACATTGAGGAAGTTGAGTCCCTAGAGGAATGTCATTCTGCCTGTTTCAAGGATTTGCCAATGGGCTGTAGATAGTAAGGAAATTTAATAACTTTTCTTCTGCCTTTGTTTCCCACATCACATAGATGAAAGGAAATATTTCTTTTGTTTAAGTAATCAGAGAAAATCTACATTTGATAAAAACACTCACCCCCTCCCTTATTTGGTTATGGCATATTTGGGCATCATGCCAATTGCATGTGTTCTGTGAAAATTCTCCTTTAATAAGAAAAGTTTCAGGGCATCCTGCATACATAGTAATTGGTAACCATAATAATTAAGATGTAGAGGGACAGAGTGGAATCAGAAAAAAAAAAAAAAAAGAAGAAAGAGAACTAGCAATATAGGATGTAAAGTGTGGAGGTGAAGAAAAAATTTGACTCATTACTTAAAAAACAATGCTGTTTGGGCTATATATAATGAAAGAAATCAATTTCTTTCATTCTTTCATTATATATAGAGAGAAATATTTGAGGCTGTCAAACTTAAAAGGAAAATAGCCAGTTATTTATGGTAAGTTATCTTACCATCAAAGTGGGTTCATTCAGGAATAGAAGAGGAATTGCAGTTTGGGACCTGAAGGCGATAGCAAACCAGAGGCAAATTTGGAGATCAGAGTAGAGATACTCCACCAGTAAAGGAGTTGGATTATTTTCTTATTGGCTGAGCTTGTTGCTGGGCAAGGAGGCAAAGTTTGTCTCTTCTCCTTGGGTCTGTAATAGAGAGGAGTGGTATAATGTGACAGCTCCCCCTTCTGGCCTGACTCCATTAAACGTGGTTTCCTTTATTTAGTTTCACAGAATTAGAAGGAATCCTAATAAGTTTCTGTAGATTTTTTGAGACACCAAGCACATAGCTGTAGCAAATTGAGACTCTTCTTCATCCCTTTACTAAACTTCAAGACACCCTCTTGGTGGAATAGAGTAATGAGTTCATGTCTCTTCTTTTTTCACATACAGCTACCAACGTAGCTGATATTAATAGGGTCTGTGGTCAAAGGAAGGAGGCTGATACAAAAGCAAAGGCCAAGCAAAGCTTTATTTTGTGCCAAGCATTGAGAAATATACTGGCCCAGGCCAGGGTCACCTCTTAAAGAGAGAGAGTGATGATGCCTAATTTCTCAGGCTCGTTTTTATAGGGTAACCCTCCCAAGTCACAAGCTGACCAGGGTTAATTTGCATTTCCATTGTATAGGGGAAAACCCTGCACCCTGAGCTGACCTGACTCATGATTGACTCAGCTTGCCTGAGTTAATTTGTACTTCCATTGCTCCTGGAATTCGGAGGTTGAGGGCATTTGGGCATTCCCACTTGATCCCAAGTACCTGTAACAAGCTGACCATTCTTAGTTTGCATCTCCATACCTCCCAGGACCGGAGGTTAAGGGGGTTAACTGATTGGGCATCTCCCCCAACCTGGCTCACCTTTGTTTTCCAGGGGCTATTTGCCCATAGCAAGGTGGCTTGGACTTCTAAACAGGTCCTTACAGATACTATCTCCTAAATTCCTTTCTTTACCTCTGCAATATGATACTTGGGAGTTTTTATTTGGTCTTCCAGTTCTTTGCTTTAATTTCTTGTTCTTTTAAGTACTCACATTCATTTTTGTTAGTTCTTGAGCAATTTGACAACCAAAAATTGACTTTATTTCTGGTTTATTCATATAGAAAAATTTACTTCACTAAAGGAGACTGCTATACTTTGCTAAAATCTGGAAGGATGAAGAGAAAAATAAGAAATTCATTTAGATAAATATGTAGATAAGCTGATCATAATGGAACTCTTCATTTTTTTAAAAATAAATGTCTTAAGTAAGGATGCCTTTGTGACTTAAATCTAGAAATGTTGAGGTTTTATAAAACCTAATTATACAATTGAATGTTCCAAAATCTAATTTTGCAGTTTGATCAGTTGTCGATTTTTTAAAAATTTCAAACTATTTTATTTATGACATTTTAAATGTCCCTTAAGCTTATTTAAATATTACCTTTCAGTCAGTCTCTTTAGGCCCTTTCCAGGCTTTCTATGACATGAATGTTGTATTTCCAAAGTAGCATGTTTGTTGGTGAAGAGTAAATGTTGACATTTCAGGTTATGGTTACTTTTGCAGTGTAGCTACTTAGATGATAGATTATATTAAAATAATTTCTCAAATGTTTGATGAAAGGTTTCCATTTTACCCACAAAACACACTCAGATTTTAAGGCTTATACTCTTGTGAAACATGCAATAAGGTACATTTGAAGCCATATACTGTCCTCAGATATATCACCTGGTCTGGACATGGGCGATAATATTGCCAAACAATAGATTGATTAACTTGAGAGTTCATTCATCAGTTTGAAGATCTCTGAACTTGGGCAAGACACCCAACCTCTTGTGTTAATTCCTTCACCTTTATACTATGTATGTAAGTTTTACTCATCATGATTATTCTCCTTAACATATTACAGTCTCTTATTTTATCTGACATTTCTGACTACTTCTGAACTCTAAGAGTACATGAAACATGATTTGTGCAACCCCACTTTTAATATGAGTTTGATTTGATTGGGTTCATATTATCTTTTTCTTTGGGGGGGTGGATATATTTGCTAGCCATCATAATAATTTTATATGCTCTTGTCTCCAAGACTGTTAGTTCACAGGAAATTCAAAACTTGTAATGTTTGTGTATGTCATGCATATATTAGTGTATGTATGTGTAATTCTTCAATAAACGTCTTATGTATGATCATATGTATGATCTAGGGGAAATTTGCCAAAGTTTGGCATATAGGTATTATTTATTTTTATTATAATAATTGGTTACTTAGTGCCAGCAAAGCTCTCCTTCAAACTCTATTGTATAAATTAGTAGTAGCAAATTCTAATAAAAGTCAGGCACTTGAAAACAAAGACCACAAACCACAAATCACAAAAACAAAAACAAAAAAACAAAAAACCCCTAAAGGTATTATGTATCAGGATGTAAATTGTATAGTTAAAAGCTAGGTAATTGCACAGTAACACAGTAACACTGTTGATGTTGCCAGTGAAGGCATGACACATGATGACAAATACAAAGATGAGTTCAAAGCAATTGCATATCATTCTAATGAGAAGATTCATGCTGGCAAGTGTCCTTTTGCTCTCCTTTAGCCTTCAGTCAAGATAACTTAATTTATCTTTCCAAAGTACTTTGACCTTGTGGGATAGAACAATACCCAAATGTTTCACCTCCTTGACCACATTCAAGAAAACCTGCTTGTCTTAGGCACAATATTTTAGCTTATCCTGGATGTCAGCTTCTTACTCTGATTTATTTCTAACTAGAGTAATATGAGTATTAAAATACATGTAATGTGAAGTCTAAAGTAGTGAAGCCCCGGATGGATTTAGACTGCATTACAGTATATGTGATTTAGAGCGAATGGAGTATCTCGGCGTTTTATAAGCATTTAACTTTGCAGAAATCACATCCTAGGTCACAAAGCATATTATGATTTTAAAATATTGTATAACTCTCCATATTTGGAAAGACATTGGTTTAATGACTAGGAGAACCATCATTCCATGACCATTCATTCATGGAATGTGATTCCTACCTTTAGCTGATGGATAGAAACGATGTCAACATTTCAAATAAAATGGGATTTTTTTTTGTTTTTGTAGTTATAAAAAAGTGCATTGCTCATGTTTTAAATACTAAAAAAGTAAATATCAGAGTTAATGCATCCTGCCACTTATATTACAATATGTTAATAATTAGCATGTATAAACACCTTAATAAAAATATTTGAGAACAAATCTGTTGGGAACTGTCAATAAAGTATCATTACCTGTTCTTTACCTGGCTATCACTATGTTTTCTAAAAGTCAGAATCAGTGTAATATTAATTTATATTCCCCTTTAATTAAACAGCATATTCATCATCTGAGGACAGTCATCAGATTTAACTTGTCAGAAATATTATTATAACTGTCTGAGGTAGATTATTATAAGGAAAACAAAAACAGCTGTCAGAGTTTTAGGGACTCACCTGCTCATGTCTCATTTTACAGTGGAAGGTCTCTACTCCCTGCAGTGATATATGTTTCTTTCCTCTAGTGCCTTTGTCCACCCCCACCGTGGGTTAAATCTAGCCCATACCTCATTTTTGAACAACCTCAGAACTAAGAATGTTTCCCACTCTTTTAAAGGATTGTAAAGAATAAAGAATAATGTGTGTTAGAGGTCTTATGTGTCCCATAAAGCCTAATATTTACTATCTTGCCTTCAGAGAAAAAAAATGTGCTTTTCTCTTCACTAGTGCTTTGGAGTCTTCACCTAGATTATTTGCATCAGACCAGCTGACATGGGATGAGAGAGTATCCCTGAGAAATTTACCAGAAATTCCCTGCAGACTGTATTTATTATACTGCTTGCTAACATTCAGTTGGGCAGTCATTTGAACATCCTTAACCCAAAGGAAAGCAGAGACATAGAAGAGCTGGAAGCCTGACAAATAACCAGCTAGTCTCTATCATATTAAAATGTGACATTAAAAAGTGACCACTTGCAAACTGTGTTTGGAAGTGGTGTTTCACTATGGTGGACGCCACCAGTTCATGGTGTTCTCTCTTTCCAGTCAGCCAGGTGAATAATGATTCCCCATGCACTCATGCTGAGTCTGCCATCCAACGTAAACCATTTTTAGCTGCTGTCTTTGAATCTGCTCCACTATATGAGACCTAAAGCTACCTCCCAATTCTTCTTTATGTGCAGGCAATAAAATAGAAGATTGTATATTGCCTGTCTGGCCATATAATTTAGTCAGCATTGTTAAAAGATAAACTTAGGCATATGAAAAATTTTATTTCATAACCTTGAGACATCTACCATCTATAGAGTTGAGATTTTGGTTAGGTGGGTTACCACAGCATCAGAGCCACCTCAGTCTAATGGCCTCCTTCTTTAATTAAATTAATGACATGTTCACTGTTGATCCCCCATGGACTTTCTTTGTTTTTTCTTTGTCTTTTTTTTTTTTTTAAGATATTATTTTTAAGTAATCTCTACATCCAATGTGGGGCTCGAACTTAGGAGCCCAGATCAAGAGTCTCATACACTGCTGACTAAGCCAGTCTGTCCTCCAACCCATGGGCTTTCTTTGAATCTTATTAATCTGTCTGTGAGGTCCTTACAGTTCCTTTCCAGGCTACGCCTGTGTTGGGTCCCATCCCCCCAAAAGTGTCATGAACTCTGAAGGGTCTTACATTGAGCTCATGAAACTAACTACTAAGCCTGTCAAGCTTCATGGATCCTGGCAGAAGACCCACGTGAGTCTTTGATCAGAGACCTTGTTATTCACAGCACAGTAAACATCATGAAAATGTTCATGTTTGTGTTAATTCCCCTTGAATCTAAATTTATGGGAGGGACACAGAGATACTCTATCCTTCGACTGTACACATAGTGGGTAGCATGTCAGGAGAACTGTGAGCCTAGGGAAACTAAGTCTTCTGTAAATAGCAGTAAGCATGGGAAAGCACTATATCTGTGTTCTAAGCCTGTTCCTTCAGTAAGCGTCCCCATGGATGTAGACTGATGTAAAGGGCAATCAGTGGTATGTAACAAGACAGACAAAATCATGAGAGTCCTAGAGAATTTTTCCCCAACATTACCATCATTGAATTACTTGATCTTCAAAATTTGACAAATATACAGATCTGCATTGGAGGCCCATCCAATAGAAGGCATAGGTAGATTAGTTAAAATCTGTACCTATTATTTAGGGGAGAAAACAGAAATCATAATTTTTAGTATTGAATGGTTGTTTGCTGGGCCAAATTTAAATAAATGCAGAATGATTAAATTTCTTTAAAATTGATTCTACATAGTTTTAACATATAATTTATTGGCTTGCCTTGTAAAAACAGCCATAGTTGTGACTCAAATTTTATTGAATGTATAAGCACATATAGGTCTTTCTCAGTAAATATAATTTGTGATCAATTATCAGAAACTCTAAGTTCAGAGTTCTGACTTGTAGACTTATTCAAGCTGGAATTTAGCTAAGGTTGCAGTCACTACTTATGGTGTGGTATATTGATTCAATAAAGCTTTCACAGACTAAACGATCTATATTGGTGCTCTCAATCTAAGAAGCAGCAAAATGAACACTATCTATATGATATGTTGCAAGCATAATTCTTCCATTTTTCTCTGCTTTAAGTGATAAAAATGCTTGATCCTTCATCTGTAGCAGGATATTTGTAGCTGAGTGCAATGCAGAATTCAATATTTCTCTGACAAATGAGTGACTGGCAGTACACAGGTGTCCATCTGCATAAATCGATTTGCATGCAGGATGAAGATCTTCTAGAATGAACATGAGAACTTACAAAATATAACCTAGAAATCAAGGGGAAAGAGGTAATTTAGAAAAGTTAGGCAATATGACTCCTGCTTAGTGCTTCTTTAAATTTTTTGGAAAATATTGGCATCTTTATTGTTGAAAAGGTATTTAAGTGGCAATGCAAGACACTGATTGGAAAATGGTACCATGTTATATTGGTGTGGTGAGACCTCAAACCTTGGAAGTAGGATGTAACTTTGAGGACATTGCTAGGCCCAGCAGTGTAGCAGGGAATCTGAAGAAATGGAGTTTTTTGTGAGCACAAATGAGAAAGCCCTTGAGACCTCTAGAGATACTTGGGGAAAGTACAATTTTTACCATTCACCTAAGGGAAATGAGAATGCAAAACCTGCTTCCTTATCTTTATTATGATCTCATTGTGCCCAAAGATTATTTAAACTTGAGTAAATTTGATTTTTACTTCTTGTTATTTTGATATACCTTGAATCTGTTTTCAGGTTTATGTTTTTTTTTTTCTTTCCAACTATTCTTGTTCTTTCATATAAGAATATTTCCATGAATTTTATTATTTGAGTTATATGTGAGTAAATCCTTAAGCTTTTAAGATAATCATCTTAGAAGGTAATTGATTTGTTTGGCTTAAAACAATTGACTATAAGAAAAGAATATTTTACAAATTAATAGACTATTGTTCCTGATGATATTTGTATCCAGGAGTGCTCAGACTTAGGGTTTTTACTGAAATGGAATTTATTTTACCAAATATTTATTAATACAAAGAAATTATATAATAAGTGAAGATGTGGTATAAATGAACAAAAAAAACAAGGAAGTGATTCTTTTTTTTTTCTTTTCTTTTCTTTTTTCTTTTTCTTTTTTTTTTTTTTTTTTTTTTTTTTTTTTTTTTTAGATTTTATCTATTTGACAGAGAGAAACACAGCTAGAGGGGAAACACAAGTATGGGGAGTGAGAGAGGGAGAAGCAGGCCTCCTGCCAAGCAGGGAGCCTGATGAGGGGCTCAATCTCCAGACTCTGGCATCATGACCTGAGCCAAAGGCAGATGCTCAACAACTGAGCCACCAAGGTGCCCCACAAGGAAGTGATTCTATATGCTTTGAGCATGTGGAAAGAGTTCATGAAGACCTCCTTAAAGATGTCAATGAAATTCCACTGTGTTCAAAATCAGTAGCCACGGTGGGTATCAGAACTTTTCAGTCAAGGTAGTAACATTTTTTGAGCTGTACTTTCAAAGTTAAAATTCAGAGTGCCCCAAATCTGAAGTTCAGGTAGGAGGCAGTTGTATTAGTCTGTATGGAATGTGGACCTGTTTCAGTAAATGCTCTGCAACTTGGTCACTGATTAAACAGAAGGAATGAAGGATACAAGGAAGAAGAAAAGACACTTTCAAGGTTTAACCCTAAAACCAGAAAATGATGATGTGAATGTGACTTAGGAAATGTTGTGTTCACTTTTGAATAAGTCAGTGTGAGTGAAAATGTCCACAGGGCACTTTAAAAAATGTGTTGAAAGATGAGAGGAACCTGTGTGGCTCAGTGGTTAAACGTCCCAACTCTTGACTTTGGCTCAGGTCATGATCTAAGGGTTGTGAGATCAAGCCCTGCATCAGGCTCCACAATGGGCATGGAACCTGCTTAAGATTCTCTCTCTTGCTCCCCTCTTCCTCTACCTCTCCACTTCCCTTTCTCTCTCTCTCTCTCTCCCTCTCTTGAGAGATAGAAAGAAAAAAAAGGAAGGAAGGAAGGAAGGAAGGAAGGAAGGAAGGAAGGAAGGAAGGAAAGAAAGAGAAAGAAAGAAAGAAAGAAAGAAAGAAAGAAAGAAAGAAAGAAAGAAAGAAAGAAAAGAAAAGAAAAAAAGGAACACTTATAGTTTAGATTCTATGTGGATGTTTAATATACATTATTTTACTTACTCCTCATTAAAGCTAATGAGATATATATATAATAAAAGTGATAATTTGTGAAGTTAAATAATTTAATAAGTACTACTCAGTTATTTCTAGACAGGGATTTCAATCCATATCTGTATCAAACTGCGGAGCCTGAATGTTCTTAACCACCACCCCCTTGTCCCCCCCCCCATACTGGGCTGCCTCTTATGATGATGGTTTAAAGTTTGAATATAGCAGAAGTCAAGGATAATGAGCAGGAGTTGGAAGATAAAAGAAAAAAGAACTTCAGGTTCAAAGAGGTGTGTATGTGAGATGTCCATATGACTGAGACCAGGGCATAGACTCTGGCAGGAACAAACTCCTGAATCTTAGGAGACTCAAAAGGATGTGTGAGGCCCAGAGAAAGCATTTCTTTCTATAGTACCTTTTTTCTTCATTCTGTGTAACTAGACTTTCCATAAGGTGTGAGTGTGAAGTATGTGCATGTGTGTTTTAAGTGTGTGCATCTGTATCAAGAGTGAACAGAGTATCATTTTTCAGCTCAGGGGAAATATTTGTAATAAGACAGTTAAGTCCTGGTTAAATTATAGTGAAACTATTTTGGGGCTAAAATTCGCATTGGGCTCCATATATATAATCAGATCATAAGTCTTCTAAACTCTTTTACTGTAAAATATATCTGAAAAAATTCTCCTTTTAAGACAATCACCCTCTATTCCCAAGTGATCTGTTTCTCTTTAATCTACTTACCCCTTCCATAAGGCAGGCTCTATGGGAGCCCTAAAATGGATCAAGCTTTGTCCTTACAGGCCAATTAACTCTGGCTTTGATCACACAAAAGGAGAAATGCACAAAAGATCAGCCTTGTCCTTCTGGAAGCTTCCCTCTTGGGACCTCTAAGTGAAGCATTCTTTGTTTCCTTATTTTTCTTGAAGAATTTAGCAGTTTCTAAAGGAAAGAATGTTAGCTCCTTCAAGTTACTACAGTAACAGTCTTTATGAATCCACTGAGAAAAAAAATTTAATGTATTAAAAACAATGAAAAATATTGGTTATAACTCTTCCATGGAAGCATTGGTTTTAAGTGTAACTTTTTCCTTCTATTTACTTTTGAAAACAGCGGTCAAGACTTTTATTCAGGGTGGGGGTTATTGACTTTTAAGTCACTTCCTGTTTTCGGTTCTATGAAATATTACTCTTTTGGCCTTCAGAATCATGTCTAATGACATCCAGTTGACAGTTGCCTAATATAGCTGTTGGAAATGTGGGTGGTGTCTATCAAATAGACATATTTTACTTTCCAAAGCTACCAGATGACTTAGGGACCATTTCATGTTTCACAGACATTCATTCGTTATGTTTTCTCCATTGGGATTTGCAGATACCTTTTTCAAGTCAATCATATTATGAGAATTTAACCTACATTTTACATTCTCCTAAGGGATCTAAGAAATTTCAGCTTTCATCCATCTCTTCACCAGTCAGAAAGGGAAGAATTTGCCTGATACACTCACAGAGTGACAATGCGAAAGCAAAAGAAATTACTCAGTAAACTCCCTGTGTGGCCTTCTGTTACAACAGGGCTACTTTGCATCAGTTGGGAATAAAAACATCATCATATACTCCCTAATGTGAAGATGATGCAGTCTGATAGATACAAGCACAGCTTGAGGAAGGCTGTGGCTACATCCAGATCTAAGGTTCATAGCTTTTTGTGGCTGAATACCTATGGAGAAATACCATAGGGAAAAAAAAAAAAAGAATTATGTCTTTTTATGATTAGCAGTCCTTGCTGCGAATTAGATTTGTTTTTAGCAAAATAACTGGAAGACAGACAACCCAAGTACCAATTCATATTCTAATATGCATTTCTCACTGTGAGTGACTACCTTCATACCACCTTCAATGTTTTTAAACTCTAAGGCATAGAATTCTATTTCTTTGACTGTAGGATTTATGAGTTAATGCCTGAGCAACAGCAAACAGAAAACCTGTGATGAAAACATTTTTACTGCATGGGAAATAATTATTTTATTTGTATTATAGCTAAAATGTTTAGAAAATATCTTTTGAAATTTCATGTTATGTCATTTGTGTGTCTGTAGAAGTGAGTGTGCATTCCTATTTCTTTCTTTTTTTTTGCACTCTCATTTTTAAATGATTGGGGGTGTGTATTTAAAAATTGAAAATTAAAAACTGGCTTGTTAATAATGCAGTATTTCAGAACAAAGGATTTATGTGCTTGAAATTTGGCTATTATGGTCAAAGCTGTTCTAATCTGAGCACTTAATGTGATTTTGTTCTATTTAATTGATTTTACCAAAGACAATTTTATGTTTTTCAAAGATTTGTGGATTTAAAATAGTAACAGTCATCAATAACAGCAAAAAATGATAACTATATGAGGTTATAGATGAGTTAACTCATTTTATTATGGTGACGGTCTCACAATATATATGTATATCAAGTTATGTTGTATACTTTAAACTTAAGTGATACTACATGTCAACTCTATCTCAATAAACTGGAAAAAATAGTACCTAGAGTTGGCATAAAACATTAATGAGATGGATCTAAAATTCTTATCACAGCTTACTTAATAAATGTGATGTTATTGCTATAACAAGTAAATAAATAAACAAATACCAGTAAGTAAACAAGGAAAACAGTGTGTTGGTCATGTCATACCCTGTCTTGGCCATGTGCAGTGGGACCAAGTAGAGAAGAACAGCACAAAATGAGATCATTAGTAATGGAAAAATCTGGAACATTAACAATATTAGGAAATTCCTTTGCTTGATAATATTTTGTAGATTTGTGGTTCTCTATAGTAGACCTAAACAGCATACCTATTCAATAGTCTAATGTGAAGGTAGTGTTTATTAATTACTAATATAGTAAAATTGTAAGAGAGTGATGAATTGGATTCTTCCAGCTCTTTAAGAATAACAGATGAAGAAAGTTAAAACCAAAAAACAGTAAATTACCTACATGTTATAAACTTCTGACCTTGAAATTTAAGACACATGCTTTATCTGTCCCAACATTATTCAGCATCACTTCACAGTACCCTACACAGTCAATATCAGTCTATATAAGAAGATTGGTAAGACAGGAGCCTGAGTGGCACAGTGGATTAAGCTTCCAACTCTTGATTTTCTCTTGGTTTTGGCTCAGGTCATGGTCTCATGGAGGTCATTCTTGGGATAGAGCCCAGCTTTGGCTCTAAGCTCAGTGAAGAGTCTACTTCAGATTCTTTCTCCCACCCCTCTGCCCCTCCCCACTCACTCATACTCTTTCTCAAAGAAATAAATATCTTAAAAAAAAAAATTGGGGATGAAAGGAAGTTGAGTGTACCTATGGGCAGCACAGCAATTGAGAACAGAGGTTATCTTTTTGCAGGGAAGTGCTCTGGTCAGTGTGTGTGTGTGTGTGTGTGTGTGTGTGTGTGTGTGTACGTGTATTGGGGACTGTCCTTGGGGAATCTCTTACTTTGCCTTGAATAGGGAAAATTTGACATCTGAATTAATATTTCAAGTGTAGAAGTTAAAATGCAGAGATTGACAAGCCTTACCACCACCACTATACAGAAAAGAGAATTGGAGGCTTCTATTAATTGAAGGGAAATTATCTGACTTCTTTGTAAGAGGATTCATTGGCATTGGGAAAAGTAAGGGTAAGGCTTAAAATTACCCCCAAAATACCATGCTCACAACTTATGGGGAGCTGTTAGTACCAGGATAATCTAGACTAAATTAGAGAGCAGTGTCACAACTCATGTCAACATGCAACTAGTTATGCACTATGTTTGCCTCTTCATGTCTCCTCCCTGCTTTCAATGCTGGAGGAGTTTGTTCAAAAAGGAGGAGCTCAACTGCTTCTTTCTTCATTCAGTTCCATCTAACTGGATGGATAGTGAAGACTTTGAATCAGCTATATGATTGGGTAGTACTACTTATTGAAAGTGTATAAAAACTTGTGAAATCTGATGAAATATCACTAAAAAATGAAAAGGGGTATTTTTTTATATCATAAATAAAAACAACAGAAGTCATGCTATCTGTGTATACCCAAGGAGCTGAGATTCCTTAGTAAACTAGGTACATGCACATGGCTTCTTTCTCCAAATTTCTAGTTCCTGTGGGGCCATCCTGATGATCTTACTGTCCAAGATCTTTGTTCTGTCTGAAAAGAGAAGATGGTCAGAATTTAAATGTTCATGAGTCTCTATCCCTCGCAACCAAATGACCCTAAATAAAACTTGTATTATAATGTGTAATATGCTATTAAAAGATTTTCTTCAAAAGTGGTTCTAGGTATGCTAATAATTATGAAAAGAAACATCAAAACAAAGCACAACAAAAAGAAACCAAAATTCTAAAAACATGTACAAATGATAGTGAAATTTTTTATTTTAATTTCTATTTTCCCAATTTTATAATAATAATAATTTATAGTAAGAGTCAGCATTAATTAAACATCAATTGAATATGAGACACTGTTTCAAGTGCCTTACATGCACTTATTTAACTCATCATAACAATCCTAACAGATAGGAAATACATTATTAACTTCATTTTGCAGATCAAACAATCCTGGAGAGATTACAGGACATCTTCAAGACCACATGGCTAATAATTGACAAATGCTCAATTTAAACTTAGAAAATGTTACTTCGGAAGAGTGAGCTTCAAATTTATTTACTTGTTTATTTAATTATTAAATGTGCTTAAGGCATCAAGCTCCACCTACTTCAAAAATGTAATAAGAATGGTGAGGATTGGGTACCCGGGTGGCTCAAAGGGTTAAGCCTCTGCCTTCGGCTCATGTCATAATCTCAGTGTCCTGGGATTGAGTCCTACATTGGGCTTTCTGGGCGGGGAGCTTGCTTCCCCCTTTCTCTGCCTGCCTCTCTGCCTATTTGTGATCTCTCTCTGCCAAATAAATAAATAAAATATATATTTTAAAGATTTTATTTATTTATTTGACAGAGAGAAGCCCAGCTAGAGAGGGAACACAAGCAGAGGGACTGAGAGAGGGAGAAGTAGGCTTCCCACCAAGCAGGGAGCCCAATGTGGGGCTCGATCTGGGTCTCTAGGATCATGACCTGAACCGAAAGCAGTCGCTTAACCAACTAAGCCACCCAGTTGCCCCTATAAATAAAATTTAAAAAAAAAAAAAAAAAAAAAAAAAAAAAAAAAAAAAAAAAGAATGGTGAAGATTCTGAGATTTCATCTTACTTCCATGGCAGAAGACATGAGACTCCTAAGCCAGAAACAAAGGACCATTCCTTACAGAAACAGTAAGGAAACGCACATCATCATTTTGCTTATGTCAGTCTTTTGGGGACCCAATTGTCCCAGGGAACCATGAAGAGATTCAGAGGACACCAGAAAAGAAGTCCTGTGCTCACACTAGACATAGGTATTGCCTGGCCAAAGTTCCAGAGGGAGGGGATATTTTTGCTTTCTAAGGCTGTTCACTCTACAAACATCTTGAAAAGGTATTCTGAAACAAACACCATCAATGTGTCTGCTTATAGACAAGCAGAAACATGAGGTAACATGGATAACTGCCTCCCAATAAGGCTTCATAAAACCATTATCATGGGAATGTCATGAAAATGTAATAGTTTGTGTTTAGAAATGAATTGAGGGTTTAAACTTTTGATCCTAGGATTATTTTTTTATTTAATCATTATTATTGTTATTATTATTTTTTGCCAGTCACAAAGAAACATACAACCAAAGGTAATGGCTTTGCTTTGTGTAATTTGTACTTTATATTCATAATTTATACTTGTTTTCCACAACTGATATGTGCCCACTTCCTTTTCTTCATCTTTTCAACACCTGGAGGATACCACATCATCCTTAGTGGAGACCCAGCTTTGGCACTTTGAAATATATCTCCAGCTGTAACTGACTCTTTCTCTGGTTGAAAAAGACTACTTGGTCTTTTTCTGTTATAAACAATGGGATATTTTATAATAAGATTTGTAACAGCAGCACTGAGTTTCAGTGAGCTTTATGAATTCAAATTGATTTTCTCTTGCTGTTCAATATGTTCAATATAAATACCAGTATTAAAATAAGATATTTAGTATAATCGTTAACAATTTGGAATTTGAAAGATATCATAGAAGCCTTTATAGCATTGATTATTTTAATGGGGGCTTATGATTTTATCCTATATTCAAAGTATGCTTTACATATAAAATGTGTTGATATAAAGAATGACACTGTCCCAAGCCAAAGAGAAATCAGGCAAGATAAGCAAGTAAGAAAACTGGTATTCGTCATCTCTTTTTTTCTGTTTAGTTTTTATAGAAATTTGTTCATAAAAACAAACTACCGTTATTATCAGAAGAAGCATGTATTCTTATTCTGGCCTTTTATAAGAGTAGTCTAGAAGATGATTAGGGCACAAAGTGATATAACTTGGAAATATGAATAAAATAACTATGTATTTTTTCTGTGTTTTATTATAAATCAATAGTCATAACTGCTTGAGTACATGGACCTTTCCATTTTATCAAGCATTCTCACATGAACTTTCCCTCAATCCTTACAATACAATGATGATGTATGTGGTATGATCTCTTTTGTAGGTAAAGAAATTGAGACATAGAAAGTTTATATAATTGTCCAATGTCACATGTGGCTGCATAACAGCCATGAAATTCATCCCTAAGTCATCAAGAAAAAAAAAAAGGAGAGTAATAGTAAAACGTACAATATATATCGCAGAAGCCCTAGATCTTGACTTTTTATTGTGCTAGTAATTGCACATTTATAGCATCTGCACATTACCCTCCCAAAAGATAATGGGCAAATAGTTGTTTTCTTCTCATATTGTTAATTTTACCCAGGTTTGGAGATTAATAAAATAGTTTCACAGAATGTAAGAATTGGGGAAACTAACAGATCCTTGGACTTTTGGTCAGGTGGATCCCCGACTTGATTGAACATCAGAAACAGTTCCAAAAGTCTTTGGGCCTGCCTTTAGATATTTTGATTCACTATACCTGGAATGGGGTGCTTGAATCTTAATTTAAAAAAAAAAATTTTTTTTCTTTAACGTTGCATGGATTCTGATGGTTAGAAGGTATTTTCCCCAATGTGGCTCATTTAGGAATTATCTCCATTATCTCCCCTTACAGTATAATCTTTTGGTTAATTGACATGTAAAATTGAGAGCACCAGTATTTCTCAAAGTATCTGTTTCTGTGTTATCGTTATTGTTTGCCATGTTCTTATAAATATGCATATATATCACCTTATATGCATGCACGTGACTATATTATTATTATTATTATTTTAAAGATTTTATTTTTTGACAGAGAGAAACACAGCTAGAGAAGGAACACAAACAGGAGTAGTGAGAGAGGGAGAAGCAGGCTTCCTGCCGAGCAGGAAGCCCCATGTGGGGCTGGATCCCAGGACTCCAGGATCATGACCTGAGCAGAAGGCAGACACTTAACAACTGAGCCACCCGGGTGCCCCTGCTATGTGATTTTGAGTAAATTACTTAACCTGTAAGGATCTCAGTTCCTTTAGTTTTAAAGGGGGGATACTGCCAGTAATTTCCCAAGTTTGTTGTAAAGTCGAAGTCTGAAAAATATAACCAAAATGCTTGGGACAAAGATGATATTCAATAAATTTTGATAATCTTATGTCATATCTGTGTTTCATCAAAAATGCCATAGTAGTCATCAGACACAAAGTGATAAAAGAATTCTTTTTAAAATTTATAACATCTCATTGGCAATTGTTATGTTGTACTTCTATGGCTATTTGCTAGCCTAGTCAATGGAAGTATTTCATTGCCTGTAAGATAATTTTGCTTTTCAAGTTAAGAAGGAATAGTCTTACAAATGTGTAGTTGTCTGGGACGGGGCTGGATCCGCCCCTCCCGCCATGCCCAAGCCACCAGGAAATCTGGTGGAGGTACCTGTGCATGTGAATGAAAGCCCAGAGGGGCTTTCCCCACTTAGAATCCGAAAAGCCACTTACCCTGTAGGTCAGGGCAATATGTCCTTGGTGTGCTTATTCAAGACAAAGTTCCATTTAATCGTCCTCCCGGTAATCATATCTCTGTATCTCTTGGTAATCATATCTCTGTATCTCTTATCTGTATTTCTTGGTCCCTGTGCCTCAGTGGTCTCAACTTCTGTGAGTTAAAGCAATCACTCTACCCTGCGGTAACAATACTAATCCTGTCTCTAGGGCAGGTGCAAAAGCAGTTAAAGATTTAACTGCACCACCCAACTTCCTCACGCAGGAATAATAAAAGACTGGGACCCTTGACAGTCAAGGGAGAGGAAGCCGTGAGATGGAGAGAAACTGAGAGACTGAGAGAGGAAGAAGGAAAGCAGAGCGAAGAGACAAAGCCATGAGACAGAGAGAGACTGAGAGCCGACTGAGAGACTGAGAGACAGAGAGATAAAGGCAGAGGGCCTGCAAGGAAGCAGCAAGAGAGCCTTAGAGGAGAGAGCAGGAGAGCTGGCAAACAGCAAGAGATCCTGCTTCGACAGACCTCCAGGCTCGGGTGTGTTTTTGGCCGCCAACACTCATCATCCTGCTCGACCCCACCTTTTTTCCCCTGGCTAGACCAAGGGAGAAACCCCAAACCTCATAGCCCAGGAAGGAGCTACATGTAGTAATCTCTTAAACTAGAATGGTAGCCTGAGCAGTTTCTGCAGAATGAAAGATGTGGCTCAGCTCCCATCTTCAGAGAAAACCACCTCCTCAGACTGATAAAGTGGCTCTTAACTAGTCCAAGTGAGTGAGGCCAATCAGACACACAGCTTGGGGCTCCTGGTGTTACCATTACTCTGCTGCTTCCTCTTGCCTGCTTTCCATGTGATGTGTTCCGTTACTTTATTAGTCGGTGGAATCCTAGCTACAGAGTAGATCAAAGTCTTGAGAAAATGATTTTAAAACATTTTTTCTTATACCTAGAATAATTAAATTATGTATAGCTGCTCATAAATACTCCAGTTTGATGTTTAATCCTTTTTTCAAATGTGGATAAAAATACACTGCACTAGTTTCTTTAGTACAGTCTTTGTGACTGTTCTCTTACTAAAATGACTAAAAAAATGGTCTTGAAAACTGGGGTCTTTCTCTTGTGTTCATGGATGATTGATGAAGCAACCTTTGTGTGGATTGCAGAAACAGCAACTTTGGTCCTTTATGTGGCTGAGTTTTACTACAGAGTTCCTCATCAATATCAGGTTATAAATAAACTGTGCTTTGCAAATGCCTCACCCCGATTCCAGGCTGTTCTCTAGCTGGTCGGCCACAGATGGCTATAACCAAGTAGCCAGCAATTAGATGACCCTGTTTTACAAATTTAGTCTGAAAATAGCAAGGCACGTGTGACTTTTGACAAGAGGTTATGGAAGAAAGATATAGAACAATTTGGTAAATATTGTACAATATTGTAATTCCAAGTATGCCTTTTTCTCTCTTGAACTACAATTCTAACAGTCAATGTCAGCATTTTGGTTATTTGTTGGACCTTGCATATTGTATATTGTACATGGATTTATATAAATGCACATAAATACAAGCAAGGTTAAAATGGAAACTACCCTAGAAATGTACTCTGGATCCCTGTTTCATGCAGATATTATAGGTAACACTGTTCTAAGATCTTCCTAGTCATCTCAAGAACTAAATTCTCCTGAAGAGGATGACAGAGGAGTAGTTTTATGTCATGTTTAACACTATGGTATGATTTTGCATAAGGACAAGAACAGTATTTTAGGTGCTAAGCATGAGTTAGTAAATATACTATTGATAGGGAATGAGAAACTTGAGATAATTAAAGAAGCAATATTTACATTTTCATATCCCATTTCCTCAGTCTGTGAGTTGGAGAATAGTGGCGCATTTGTAGAAGGACAATCTCCTGGATTCTACAAGCAGAATTTAATGAATTATATTACACATTCAGCCACACCTGCTCTGTTCTTCAACATTCCTTATATTCACTGGACCCACGCTCTTCACCTGGGTCAAAATTTAAGGCAGACATCAGTGGGTGATAACGGAGAATAAAGAAGGCTGTGTCTTCTTTTTTATTCAGAAAAGGTGTTTCTTAAACACGGAAATACAAAGAGCAAAGTCTGAGTTTAGTATGACCCCCATTTCAACCTGTTCGGCAAGAGTACCTCACTGAATTTATATGATGGCTTCGGGAGGGGTTCTTTTAAGAAACTGTTTTGTTTTTTTTTTTTTTTTTTTAATTCAGAGAACTATCTAAACACACTCCTAATTAACACCTAAATTCTTTCTTTCAGGCTAGACGGAGACTTTCTTTGCCTAACAACGTCTGGGGCATTTGCAAATCTCAGCTTGCTTTACATTTTTTAGAGGTTGCAGTTCTTGTGACCAGAAATGCATGTGAAAGCAAATTTATTACTCTTGTAGAGAAGAACAGTTAAACTAAAAATGATCTCTGATTGAGAATAGCAACACTGGATGTCTGACATCTGTTTCTCTAGTTGTTTTAAAACTCAACATAGACGAAGCATTTTAAATCATAATGAATAGCATACTTTCAATTCAAGGCATATGGTTATCAAAAATTCAGTAGCTTCTCTTTACAAGATAACTAACTTTTAAATAGACAACCAGTAAATACTTGACAAAAACTGAGCAGTTCATATATGTTTAGATATACTTTTAAATGTTTTGAATCCAGCTGTTTCTTTTTCTGTTCTTAGTAAGAAGAATGTTGTCAAAAGGTTGACATAACCTTCTCCTAAGTAAAGAATATTTGGGGGATGCTTTCATGAGGTATAAGCCAATCACCTTTACTTTTGTTGGAGCAAGTCTTTACCAAAATAAATCTCTTTTGATATTGAGTGTACTTTTGATAGATTAGAACTTCATTATGTTTTTATAAATTATTATTAAAATGAGAATAGTAAAGATAGTACTATTTATTATTACTTAGAGCCCTCAGTTGCTTATTATGCCTGTACAATAATCTATTACTGCTTTGTTTGTGGGAAGTTGCATATAAAACCAGTAATATATTAAATCCTAATTTCCATTCTAATATCAAGTGAAAAAAATTATCTGAAGCTGATGAATTTTCCGTGGCACCAATCGCTGTCATACATTCTAGGCAAATGATATTTTTAGACAGACTTTGAGAAATGTAATAAAAAATTACAAAGGAAAGTCATTTCCTTAATATAGGAAAAACACTGGGTATAATTAGGAAAGAGGAGAACCCTTAACAGAGATATCTGTTTACATATCTGATATTGGCCACAGACTTCTCATGAGATTTTTAGTAAGTCACTAAACTATGATGTACTTCCATTTATTCATTTCAAAAATAAGTTTCATAAATCCAACTTTCCTATCCACTCGGCCAGTAGGACCAAATATGATATTTTGTTCGATATTTAAAAGTGCCGCACTGATTTCTGTATGTGTGTGTATGTATATGTATGTGCACAAGGGGACATGTGTTACTGGTGATATTGTGATATATACCTTCTCCCTGGCTAAGAATGTGACATGGCGGGCGCCTGGGTGGCTCAATTGGTTAAGCAACTGCCTTCGGCTCAGGTCATGATCCCGGAGACCCAGGTCATGATCCCAGAGACCCGGGATCGAGTCCCACATCGGGCTCCCTGCTCGGCAGGAAGCCTGCTTCTCCCTCTCTCACTCCCTCTGCTTGTGTTCCCTCTCTCGCTGTATTTCTCACTGTCAAATAAATAAAATCTTTAAAAAAAAAAAAAAAGAATGTGACATGGTTTATAATTTATTTTATTAAACCATCATACTTTGAAATATTGAAATTATAACATAATAATTTTTGAGTTTTGAAAATTCAGCAGACGATGTACTGGATGAATTATGTTCATTATCAATAGATTGTTAAGTTAGTTAATATAGATTAACTATATATAAGTTATAGTGCCTAACAAAAGCTAAAGTTCAATCACGTTTGCTATTATTATATGATTTAATTATCAAATCAACACTGTGGAAGAGGTACTATTATTCCTTATTTAGGGTCGGGAAAATTGGAAGTGAAATATGTTAAAGAAGTTGCCTGAGATCAAATTGTGACTATTAGGATAGGCACTGAATGTGCTGACTGTACAGCCCATCCTCTTAAGTGTTCTATTCTGCTAACCTAGATATATTCATTTCCTCCTTAAAAACCCCATATAATAAATTACCTAAAACCATCATTAGGATTATATTACTTTACCCAGATTATCTACATACCAATATAAGGTGATGAATAAAAGTTTAATAAATATTCCTAGAGTGGATGGTAGACACATAAACCTAAAACGGTACCTGTGGGGTTCTGCCCGCGATCATTAGGTAATGCTTAGGTGAATTTGGGAGCTGCAGTTTTTTTGCTTACCTTAAGGATTTTGTGTGCAGAAAATATTATTCAGAGATTCACTTTGGGTTTTAGAATAATATTTGGTGGTGAATGGAATCAAAGAGGACATGCTGTATGATTCTGTTTATATGGATTATAGGAATGAGAAATATGTGGTAGTAGAAATCTTAACAATTAATGACTCAGGGGAGATAGGGTTGACTGGAAGTTTGCAAAATGGAACTCCCTGGAATGATGAAATTTCTTTCTGTTTTATCTTGTTTGATGGTGACATGTATACAATTAGCAAAAGTCATTGAACTGAGCATTTAGTAACTAAAGGAAAATGTTCTTTATTCATATATGACATGATGGTAAATAAAGAAATCTCAATAAGATCTACCAAAAAATCCAACTGAATTAACGTGATTTTACCAAAGTCGTAGAATACAAGATCAGTAAACAAAATTAATTGTGTTTTTACAATAGCAATATATAATTAGAAAATAGAAATATTAAAATAGAATTTGAACAGATTAAAAACCCCAAATTACATCAAATTACATATAAACTAAGTCTAAATTTAAAAAGTGTACATAGAGTTCTAAAATGTGCTTACCCACAAAGGGAACAATCCTATTGTTCACAAAATAACCACTTATAGTTTATTTTCTCAGTGTTCTGAACAACCAATGCTATTGTCTGAATGCATTCTTGTCTGTAGATTTAAAATATACTGACCCTTGTGTCAAAGCCTTCCAAATGGGATAATTTAACAGACCATCTTCCCTAAAAACTAATTATACATAACCACACACTTCTCCCTACTCATAGGGATTTGTTGTGTCTACCTAAGTGTCCTTACTTGGGACATAGTTCTGGAAATGTCTTCCTTCTTTCCTACTTCAACAAAGACACCAGTTGTCTTCTAGACTGATTTGTTTCTTACCTGTTGTCCCATTCTTCCAGGTACTAAACCATAGAGCAGCATGACACACTTCATTCAGTTTTACCTTCTCTTCCAGTGAATAGCCAAGAAATTTGTTTTCTTCTCCATTCCACTAACGCCTGCTTTACTCTTTCATTATAGTACTTATATAATACTAGTTTTATTATTCAGATTCACTCACAACTAGAGTGTAAGGTTCTTGATGGCAGGAATAAGTTCTTAATCATCTTTGTTCATAGCAGTTACAATAAATCTATATTTTTATGCCTGTGTATCTATAATAGAGTGTATCTTGATAATCACCAATTCTAACTTAAAGAGTAAGTAAATTACAGACCTTTCCTTTAGATTCAAGTTATGGTTATTTGGAAAGAGACAATGAGTGTTAACATATACATTTGCCCAACGTACATTCCTCAAAAACAAAACTGTCTTAAGTTCGGACAATAGGTTTTAGCATTTACATCTTATTTAAGAGGGAAGCTTATGCTCTTTAAATATTGAATGAGCCCTTTTAGCTAGAATGGATGCTTGAATTGAAAGAGACTTTCATCTGAGATATAAGGAATGAGTTTCATTTGTGCCGGCATGTTTCTTACTATGAATTATGAGTACCCATTATGTTCTGTGTTAGATATTTCATATTATTCTAAACTTATAGTAGCAAATACAAGTAAATGTTGAAGACATATTACAACTGTTGGCTCATAACATTTTAATGAAACATAAAAAAATTGAAATGCTCTGGTAAAGCTCTTTACTGTCCACGTGACCCTCTTCCTCTTATGGTAAGATACTCTAAGCATACTTTATGCTTAGATTTCTCAGGCTCACATAATTTTGTACTAAGCATAGTCTCTATTATAAGAAAGATATTTTTCCTGTTATTTACTATTTTTGGTATTTAAATGTTTCCTTTGATAACTCCTTGGTAAGCATCTTCCATTATTTCCCAAAATGGCCTTCAGTTTTTTCTTAAGTGTTTATGCACCTTAAAGAGGCTATTTTTACTTTGATAAAAAGATTTACAGATAATACATGCTTTTCAATTGCACATGTGACTTTATTCATAATATTTTAGAAGACTTAGTCATTTTTCATTCCCTTCTAGTTTGGTTCATTAGTAGTAGCAATCATTTATTGAGCATATAATATATGATGACATTGCTTCAAGCATTTATGCTTATTATGTTACTCAAGCATTTGAGGCAAGTATTATTATGTCACTCTAAAATTGAGGAAACTGAGCTGTCAGGGGTTTGCATAGACTGAAATAGCCAAGTCTGAAATTATCTCAGTTCTGAATGACCTCAAAAATGATCCTCAACCATCTTCCTTATGATGTTATATATGAGAGACTTTTCTATTTATTATGAAATCCCTCTTTGTAAAATACTTTCAACATACTGATGAGGATAGGTTGGCATACTAATGTTAATAAATCCTGAAAATCCTCACTTTTCACACAGAAATTTACAGAGATCAGGATCTTGATTACAAAGATTACAGAGAAGCCTCTCTATCTGAAGTTATAATATTATATTCAGTCTGAAGATGGCCTAGGGACATGTTACCTGATGATCATAAAGCTATGGCTGTCCATGTCTGATTCTGAATCGGTCAAGAAATTTGCTCTGGTTAATCCCCACTTGTGTTCAGCATAGTTCTGGATGAAGTTGCATCTATTATTGATACAGGGCTTCTGCCATTCACAGAGGAGCTGCTTTGCTTTCTGATGAGAAGTCAACCTCTAATGATTCTTAAGTGACCCAACCATGTGATAGGCCTGGGTTTAAATCTGCTCTTTTTTTCAGGTTTAACATACTATCCTAAATAAAGCATAAAGGCTCCTTTTCTTCATTCCACCTTTCAGAGAAGTATCCTACTCATCTTGAAATCAAAATTATTATTGAGGAGTTTTATTTTAGGTGTAGGGTTGCCCAGACCTGCAGGAATAGCAAAAGAGAGAAAGGAATATAGTAAGGGAAACTGGGTAAAATATTTTACTTTGGATCTGAAAAAGAATGTTCTACTAAGTTCTCTATGTATAGAAATATCAAAGAAGTCTACAACAAAGGAGTAGTTAACTAACTTTTAATATTTTTTTAAGGATGTATTTATTTATTTAAGATGGAGAGAGTGATGGGAGGGGCAGAGGGAGAAGGAGTAAAAGAATCTCAAGCAGATTCCCTGCTGAGTATAGAGCCCAATTCAGGGCCTTAGTCTTGGGACCCTGAGATCATGACCTGAGCTAAAACCAAGAGTCAGATGCTCCACTGACTGAGCCACCCAGGCACCATAAAATTAGCTGACTTTTAAACAAGATAAACATTTCCTTCATAAGTAAAGGAAAACAAATTTTACTTGTCTGTGAATACTATTTGACCCTTTTTTTTCCTTAACTAAGAAAATGTTTTCTTTGTTTTCAGATTAGCGTTGTACTCAGCTAGAAAGATCACCTTCCTAAATATTTTTTTAAGCAATGCATAGTCACATGATCTAGTTCTAGGCAACAAAATAGAGGTAGATATCACTGGTGGGCCCTCATGCAAAATTGTGGAAGGAAAGAAGCTTGGCTAAAATCTGCTATTTGCCATTTGCCTTTGGCCTTTCCCCTTTCTCCTGTATGGATATAATTCTTGGCAATAGGACAGTTATCCTATGAACATGATGTTAAATGGCAAACTCTGTGGAGAGTAAAGGTAAAAGTTTAAAGAAGATCCTGTAATGGCGTTGGAAAGCACCTATATCAGGTCTGAACTGTTTTCTCTAAGACTATTTTATTATGAGGGGGAAAAAAAAAGTCCGATTTGGTTCAGTCATTAGAGTTCAGCTGACACACTTCCAAAGCTATGACCAAGTTTGAACATTTTTTTTCATGTACAGTATTCATACATTGAAAACACTGTATTGTTTTCATAAGTGCTGTGACTAGAATTCTCTTGACAAAGGAACCTCAAAGACTGTAAATTGCAGTCTAAAGTGTGTCCTGACAATGCAGAAGAGTGTTTTACTTGACCGTCAAGCACATGTAATAAGACCTACTTACTTGAGTCTAGTTCTTGATCAACACTTCTTATAAAAGATTTCTGAAGGCCTCTTGGCTCTCCCAGCTTTGATGATTTTACTTTTTTAGCATAGTTTCAGCTGGACTTTGCAGAGAAAATAACAGAATCTACTATTTATCCCAATTTAGCTGTTGCTGTACCTAAGTGTTCTCTAGTTATAGAGATTTAAGCTGTTCTGAAGGTGATGAAATTTTTGTGTCTGAACCCCAAAGGTGGAAATAAAATAGGAGTAAAACAAAGGAAGACAGAATATTATTGTCTTTAAAAAGCAAAAGCTTTGAAAGTTGCCATGACCATAATTTTAGAGAAATCTGCCAAAATTAGTAATTACTCAAGAGCCACATGATTAATTAAACATTCTACTTCAGTCTCTTATTTTATACCAAAAAATGTGGTGAGGGGAATATGTAACCTTTATGTACTGAATGTGATAGGAGCCTGACTCCTAAGATATCTTTGTGAGAAATTCACCATTCTACCCTGAAGTTCAAATACAGAAAAAAAGTGTATTTGGCTATATGAGTAACATTAAAAAGTAAACTGTCTTCAATGAAAAGGCTGTCATTCATAATGATATTTAAGAAAGAGTAAAAAAAAAGAGTAGAATGTGCAAATTGAAAGTCTACTATTTTAAAAAACTTGGAATTATTACGGTTTATCTGTAGACATTCTAATATATTTTAAATCACTCTTTGTTGCTTATTAAAATATCTATTCTCTTTTATTTTATTTTTTTTTAAAGATTTTATTTATTTGACAGAGAGAAACACAGCCAGAGAGGGAACACAAGCAGGGGGAGTGAGAGAGGGAGAAGCAGGCTTCCTGCCGAGCAGGGAGCCCAATGTGGGACTCGATCCCGGGTCTCCGGGATCATGACCTGAGCCGAAGGCAGTCGGTTAACCAACTGAGCCGCCCAGGCGCCCCCCAAAAATATCTATTCTCTTTTAAAGTACTGGAGTATTTTTTTGTAAGTGTACAAAATATATTTAATGGCATAAGAAACACACTATATATAAACTTAAGAAAGTGAATATTATAGATACCTTATTTTAATAATCATATTGATCATGATGGTATTTGGTTGCTTAGGGTAATATAAATAGTAATTTATTAACTTGAAGCCCTAAGGTCCATGAATCACTAATCAACTGTGTTAGCTTGGGTAAGGTGAATATCTCTCAAGATTTCAATTTTCTTATTTATGAAGGGAAAACATTGAAGTATACTTCAACTCTGTTAATTGATAGATGCGCATGTAAAAAGTAGCACTTTGAGCATATTCTGGATTGAATACTTTACAGATGTTATCCAACAATAAAAGAATGAAGAAATTACCCACTTTCTGGGTCTAATCCATAGTTCTTAAAGTAGCGTACCAAGTCATTACAATTTCCCTTCTTTTTTGGTTGGTGCTAGTGGAGATTGTAGAATGCAACCAGACCTGGGAAGCTGGTTTCACTCATATGTGGAACATAAGCAATAGCACGGAAGACCACAGCAGGAGGAAGGGAAATCCAAAGGGGGAGAAATCAGAGAGGGAGATGAACCATGAGAGACTATGGATCCAGAGAAACAATCTGGGAGTTTCAGAGGGGAGGGTGGTGGGGGGAGGGGTTAAGAGGATGAAAGGTATTGAGGAGGGCACATGCTGTGATGAGTACTAATGAATCATTGAACACTGCATCCAGGACTAATTATGTACTGTACAGTAGCTAATTGAACATAATAAAAAATAAAAATTAAAAATATAGGAAATAAAAGTTGTAATTGAATTTCATAAGAGGAAAAGCAAAAATGTAAAATCAACAGCAACAATGAAGTTTAACATTTGAAGGGCAATTACGGTAAATAATATCTTTAACATTGGGCTGGCAGATGTGTTTTGTATCTGTGTGAACTGTCTTACTGTCTTGATCTGATCACCTGTAAGTAGGTAAGGAAATAGTAAAATGGGTAGCACTCAGTAAAATCTCTAATAATTTCTTCCTCTTTTGTCTCACCTTCCAGCTCACAGGTGTATACAGTCACACACACACACATACACACATATACACACATCCCACATAGAATCAGGATCAGAGTCTCCATAATTTATGGTTCTGTTCCTTGGCCTCATCTTGAACTCCTAACACAATGGCTTCTTGCAATTTGTCACAAGAGAGTCTATAAGAAAATGATGGATGAAATGACCTAAATCTATCACTACTAATAGAAAACAGTTCAAAAATTAAGATACTTAACACCTTAAATGAGTACCTCTATTTTTCCATCTAAAGGCTACTGTGACTGTATCTTCATCATCAATCATCAGTACTCATCATCACCTTCAGCTTGTTAAGTATTTATTATTGAAGATGAAGTCAAGGACAGGTAGCTTTAATTTGGCATCATGCTGTGAATGTGTTCTGCTCCTGGTTTCCAGGGCTCCAATGATGTGTAGGTTAACTGTGATAGATAATGTTCTCTACATGATCCATCTCTTAAGTTTGGTACATTCACTTTTAAAAAAGCACTAGTCTGTATGTCTAAAAGAAAATCAATTAGTCTTAATGATACAAATATTTGCTTAATAAGACTCCTTAGGGAGCCAATATTAATCAAAGGCTTGGAATGATCTGTAATTACCACATCAATTGTACATGTGTTAGTGGATGATTGTAAAGTGCTTAAGGGTTCTTAGAATACTTTATTCTTTATTATAATTAAAAAATTTTCTCCTGACACTCTAGTTAAATTTCTTAGCCCAAGATATCATTGTCTTTCGTCTGAACTGTGCCTCTAACCTTATAACTTCTATTCAACCTTGGTCACATTGACCTCAGGGGAACTTTTTAATAATATAAATCAAATCTGGACTTTCTTCAGATTCAACTCATTCAATAGCTTTGCATTGGTACTAAAATAAAATTCAAGTTTTGATCCCTGCTTACATTTTTTGGACCAGATCCTCCTACTGCCTCCCTCCCTCCCCAACATTCTGTGTTCCAGCTACACCAGCCTTCTTGATGCTTCGAGTTTTGTCTCTCCTTGGAGCTTTGCATTTGCCATGTCCTCTGTCTAGAATACTGCCTGATGACTTCTTGCCCTTTCAATTTTAATTCAATTTAAACCTCAAAAACAACTTGCTTCCCTGACTCTTAAAGTATGACCCAATTTAACCAATAACTCTCAACTCTTTTCCTCTATTTTTACTTTCTTTGCAGCATTCATTTCTGTCTGAAATGCTCTTTTTTATTGATTTATTTATCTATGATCTGTCTCTCTTCATTAGATGTAAGTTTTATGAATGTGAGCATTTATTTAAAGCTGTATTCCTCAAGCCTAGAATAATGACTGTATATGTATATTTTAAATATGTTTATATTGAAAACCAGGTATTAATTGGGACTCTTTCTTCATCTCACATTTGCTGACTACTTGTAAAGCTATTATTCATAAATTATTTTTAAATTCTGCCACGACTTCATTATCTGTTTCATTATTTTCATTATAGTGAGAAATCATATTAATAGGAAAAGATTATTCATAAACAAAGTACAATCTACCATTCATTTCACCAAAAACTTTGGGGGGAAATGAAGAAACCAAATATTCTGAGGCCTGCACAACATCTTCTTTCTTTGAAAATTTCTCAGTTTCTCTAGGTTGTTGGCCTTAAAAATACTTTCTCCCTTTTAAAGTTCCTCTTAGGGGCACTTGGGTGGCTCAGGTGGTTAAGCAACTGCCTTCGGCTCAGGTCATGATCATGGAGACCTGGGATCGAGCCCCACATTGGGCTCCCTGCTCGGCAGGAAGCCTGCTTCTCCCTCTCTCACTCCCCCTGCTTGTGTTCCCTCTAGCTGTGTTTCTCTCTGTCAAATAAATAAAATTTTAAGAAAGAAAGAAAGAAAGAGAGAGAGAGAGAGAGAGAGAGAGAGAGAGAAAGAAAGAAAGAAAGAAAGAAAGAAAGAAAGAAAGAAAGAAAGAAAGAAAAAGTTCCTCTTAAAAGAAATATATTTTAACTTCTGCTAGGGAGTGCAATCTACTGTGTAAATCACAGTGAGTTCCCATCTCATCTAATTATGAAGGGTTTCTCCCCTTTTTAGTATAAATTTGCTTGGCTTTCTTTTTGCTCTCAACTTATTAGCTGTTTCACTGTTGTTTTCTTTGTGAACCAACTGAAGTAAGATTCAGGTAAGCCAGCTGAATGATTTTACAATAAGAAATTACATTTCATGCTAATTATTTTGGAACTGAAGCAAATCACAGCATCACTAGTGAGCAGGGCAACCAATCTGTGGTTTGGCTTCTTGTGGACGATACTGACACCTGTACCCTGCTCTAAAGCAAAGATTATCTTGTGCTCTTTGGTGTTCTCTGACAGCTCATAAAAGAAGGCACCTTATCCCTTTATTTATTCATAGGCTTCTTTTCTACTTGGGTATGATAAAAGCTGTGAGTTCTAAACACATAGTTGGATTATTTTTCACAGCAATACAGAAGAACATGAAATATTTGTCCTCCATTCTCCACACCTTTAATATGGCAACAAACATGTTTTGAAATTCTGTAAGAGATATGGTGTAAGCTAATTGAGATTTAATTAGTTCATCACTGCATTTTGCTATGCAGAATATAGCTGGGGATCTGTCTATTAGAAATTACTCATAGCTGGATGAGAGCTAGATGAATAGTAATTTAGACCTTGAAAGACATGTAAGACTATAAATGGAAGTAAAAGTGAGGCTAATGAAAGATCACCCAAGAACTTCTCAGAATTCCCTAATGAGAAACTCTAATTTTCATATTTGACAGTAGGGCTTATAATAATGACGAGACCTTAAGATTAAGTACAATTAGATCCATAAAATGCATTGCAAATATCTTGAAAACGACCAATTAAATTGAACTTTTGAGCTGGATTTGTCTAACTTTCTTATAATGATTCATAACAGGATTTTCTTTCATTTGTTATTAACAACATATGTAATTCTGTATTATTTAACTAATGATACATATCAGCCAAAGTGATCTTTTCACAACCAAAGACAAAATGTCACTTCTCCGCTCCAAACATTGAGATAACTTCCCGTCTTCCTGAGAATTAATTACAAAGCCTTTACCTTGGCCTTCTAGATTCTCCCCGGATCCTCACCCACCCCACCTTTACTTTCTTTCCTTTTAATCCTCCCTTGTTCATGTGTTCATGTCACTTTACCTTTCTTTGTCTCATAGCCATGCCCTTTCCTCTTTTTTTTTTTTTTTTTTTATATTTTAGTTATTTATTTGACAGAGAGAAACATAGCGAGTAAGGGAACACAAGCAGGGGGAGTGAGAGAGGGAAAAGTGGGCTTCCTGCGGAGCAGGGAGTCTGATGCGGGGCTGGATCCCAGACTCTAGGATCATGACCTGAGCCAAAGGCGGTTGCTTAATGACTGAGCCACCCAGGCACACCCCCCCTTCCTCTTTTCAAGCTTTTCCCATATTCTGTTTCCTTAGCAGAGAATTTCTTTATTGCAGTTATCTACATGGCTCTTTCCCTCACCCCATTCTGCTCTGCTCAAAGATTATTTTATCAGAGGTCTTCCCTGATTAAACTATGTAAAATAGACCCATTAACTCTGTATTCCTTCTCCTGCTCTATTGTTCTTAGCATTTGCAATCTGACATACTATATTTTATTTTATTCTATATTTTTCCACTTAGAATGTAAGTTTCACTAAGTCAAACAATCCAGAGATTTTGTTTGTGACTGTGCCTGACACATAGTAGGTACTCAATAAATATCTGTCCATCAATGAAGAATTTGAGTCTTTATCTTTGCATTTTATCTAAATCAGTTAAGTGTGCAGTCACTAATGAAAAAGAATAGAATAACAATTTTTACATGGATTATTAGAGGTTAGCCTTCATCTTATAGTAATGCTGTTGTTAAAATTAATTGCATAATCTTAATTTTTTTTTTTTTTTTTTTTTTTTACAGAAACACAGCTAGAGAGGGAACACAAGCAGGGGGGATGAGAGAGGAGGGAGAAGCAGCCTTCTGGCTGGGCAGGAAGTCTGATGCGGGGCTTGATCCTGGGACTCCAGGATCATAACCTGAGCGGGAGGCACGCTTAATGACTGAGCCACCCCGGTGCCCTGCATAATCTTGAATTTTAAAGGAAGGTCTTTTCATACTATAATCCCTTTAAATTTAATGTTTTATTACATGAACAGAAGATATGAACATTTGTTTTCCAGATGTTTTTAGCTAATCATGCACTGAAAAATATTTTGTATCTGATATCTTACATAAAAATATCTCTTCAGATAGTATTTAACATTAATTAGTTTTTGTTAAGCAGAGAAATACTCATTAATAAAAAGAGAGATCTAGTGCAGGGCTGCTTTATAGAACATTACTTTTTTAGCATTTTTTATTGTACTCCAAGCAGTGAAAATTACCATCAAAAGCATATTTTTTTAGCTATAAAAAAGTAAAAAGGGTGCCTGGGTGGCTCAGTGGATTAAAGCCTCTGCCTTCAGCTCAGGTCATGATCTCAGGGTCCTGGGATTGAGGCCCATGTCTGGCTCTCTGCTCAGCAGGGAGCCTGTTTCCTCTGCTCTCTCTGCCTGCTTCTCTGCCTACTTGTGATCTCTCTGTCAAATAAATAAATAAATTATTTTTAAAAAAGAATGTAAAAAAATAGGATCACTTATACTATTGTTAAAAAGGATCACTTATACTATTGTCAAAGATTATGTGTGCCCAACATAAAATTTAGGCAGAAATAGAGATAAACAATTTTACATAAATCTTTCTTTAAACTTTTAATTTCCTAAAATCTTTGCTTTTAATGTCAACTCTTTGTAGTTTTAGAAGATAGTTGGAAAAATATTTGCTTTACATTCATTATATCTCATATGAAATAATCAATTTACTTACCACATTCAAATTCCTAATTTTGTAGTTAGGATTATTATAATAACATTTTGAACAGTAGTGGAGAGGATCTGTCTCATCTATCTGTCTATCATCTATCCATCTGTCTATATCTATCATCTACCAATTTATCAAGAAATAGCTTCTAAAACTCTTAACTTCACTTAATACACTCACATTTTTATCCCAGCGGAGGTAGGGAGAGAGGGACAACTTGAGAGGGAAGAAGTAGATTCCTTTTTTACTGTTTTTTCCCCAAAAGAAATCATGCCAGCCGCAGTGTGAGTCCTAACAGTTTGCAGGATATTAGAGATGACACTGACTCAGTAGAGAAAATTCCATTCACTGCATCACCACTTCCTGTGTGCCTGAATTTACCATAGTGAAAATGCTCATACACATTATTAAATTAAAACAATTGGTTATTATAGTCTGCAGGAAACCACACAAACTGAAAGAAAATAGACTTCATAGAACTTTTTACATAATTTATTATTCAAGTGTCTCCGATTTCCATAAAAAATAACTACATAAATAACCTACCTTGAACAGCAAGGCTCATATCTGGATATCTTCTTTTTGTTTTTGTTTTGTTTTAATGAGTATTGTATGAAAAGAAAGCATTATTTGGAAGCTATTACCAGGTTTCACTATATTTTATACATTAGCTATCAATCCTTTTCTTTTAATCTGCTTCAGATATGCATTATCAACAATGGAAAATATTTGCTAACATATGTGATATGTATTTATTATTCTTTATTAAAGAACATTACTTAAAGATACAGATAATGGGTATAAAAATAACATTAATGTCACAGGATTCTTTTACTTTTAGTGTCATATAGAAATATGGTAAAGGGCAGATTTTTAAATTTTTATAAAGTAATCATGTATCATTATTGAATAAAACCAAATCAAGTCATGAGAAATTCTATTGTTTTCTTTCCCTAGGTAGCATATAAAGAAGGAGTTAAGATAAATAATTGTTGAGAAAATTGTTGAGGGATGAATGGAACATGTTTTTGTAGCTAACTCCTTTTTCATTATTTATTTATGAAACAGTAATTTTTCTTAAAACATGTGTTCCAGGTATTAATACTGCATAACAAATTACCTCAAAATTTAGCTGCTGAAGTGGCACCTGGGTGGCTCAGTTGGTTCAGCATCTGTCTTTGGCTCAGGTCATGATCCTGGATCAAGCCCCACATCAGCCTCCCTGTTTGGTTTCTCCCTCTTCCTCTGCCTGCTTCTCCCCCTGCTTGTGTTCGCTTTCTCTCTCCCTGTCAAATAAATAAATAATATCTTTAATAAAAACTTAGCACCTTAAAACAGTAACTATTTTATTATATTTCGTGACTTTGTGAATCAGGATTCATCTGGGAGATTCAATGCTGTATGTCATTGACTGAGGTCAACAGATGTTATTCGGCAGCCTGATGTGCTGATATTTAAGGTCAGAACAGCTTCACTCATATGTCTCGTACTTTGGCTGAAATGACTGGAAGGTGGGACTCAGCTGGATCAGTTGACTAGTGTCTATATCTGACTACTCATGTGTGAGTGTGATCATGTCAAGGTGGTTGGATTTCTCACGTGGCAGCAAAAACCTCTACATATACTACGTCAAGAGACAGGAAGTGGAAGCTTCTTCTTAAGGCCTAAATTCAGAAACTAGAAAGATTTCTATTTTGCTGTGTTGGATTTGTTTAAAGAGTTCCAAAAGTCCACTCAGATTGAAGGGAGAAGAACATAGGCCCTATTTCTTGAATGGTGGACTATCAATGGACTTTGGCCATCTTTAATGTATCACAATATATCATATTTATTTGTTTATTTGTCCCCATTTTATAATGTGTCTGAAAGTCAGGAATTCCAATTAATACTCAAATTCTGTTGAAGGTATTCATGAGATATAGAAATGTATTTTATTTTAAAGATTTTATTTATTTATTTGACAGAGAGAGATCACAAATAGGCAGAGAGGCAGGCAGAGAAAGAGGGGGCAGCAGGCCTCTGCTGAGCAGAGAGCCTGACGTGGGGCTCGATCCCTGGACTCTGAGATCATGACCTGAGCCAAAGCCACCCAGGCACCCCAAAATGTATTTTTAGTAGATGAAAATGTCATCGCTTGATAGCTCTAAGAACTTGCTTTGTCCTTTTTTTTTTTATTTTTTAAGGTTTAAAAATCAATTCATTTAGAGAAACAAAACATGAGAGACTTTGGACACAGAAACAAACTGAGGGACTTGGAGGGAGGGGGTGGGGGGATGGGAGATCCTGGTGGTGGGTATTGAGGGCACCTGTTGCATGGAGCACTGGGTGTGGGCCATGGACAATGAATCTTGGAACACTGAAAAAATAAAATAAATTTAAAGTCAAAAAAATAAAAATAAAAAATCAATTCATTTAAAAAATTGGTCATGATATCACTTATTTTGGGGAAATCCTATCATCACATTCCTTATTGATATTTTTGTTTGTGAATATTAGGCTTTATTTTAATTTTAATTAGAGTTTCATCATTCTTTTTTTTTTTTTTCTTAAAGATTTTATTTATTTGACAGAGAGAAACACAGCCAGAGAGGGAACACAAGCAGGGGGAGTGAGAGAGGGAGAAGCAGGCTTCCTGCTGAGCAGGGAGCCCGATGTGGGACTCGATCCTGGGTCTCCGGGATCATGACCTGAGCCAAAGGCAGTCGCTTAACCAACTGAGCCACCCAGGTGCCCCGAGTTTCATCATTCTTATTCCTTATCCCAATATATTGTCAAAACTCAGTCTGCTAATGAGCAAAAATGAAAACAAAACAGGCCATCAAAAAATAAAAGAACTTTCTCTTGATTCCCTACTACTCTCATCTATTTTCTCTCTTCCCTTCACCTACAAACTTGTCACAAGGTGATTGTGAAAGCAGTGTGTCTGTACCCACTTCTTTACTCCAGAAGTGTGTTGTGCAGGGATGTCTTCCACTCTTTTCATCAATGGCCCCATAATTCCCAAATTCCAAACACAATGAACGTCTATTGTTCAGGTCTTGATGGTCCTCTCTGCTACCTTTGACATTATTATTATTTCTGCGTATCTGGAAATTATTCATCAGCCCTCTGAGGCATTACAAACTCCTGATCCTCTAAGTTCCACACTGTCTTCTCTTGAGATTCTTTGTGCATTGCCTAGCCGGGAGGTATTAGTTCTCTTCAGAATTCTGCCACTGAGGTCTACTATTTTCATCCTGTCGTCTCTCTCTAGGTGGTCTGTCTTTATCCACAAGGGAGATAGTTACTATGTACTGATGACTTACATAATTGTTTTCTAAACTTTTTGCTGGCACTTCAGATCTAACATTCAAATGCCTGCTGGACATCTCTAAATACATGTTCTAGAGGTGCTTCAAAGTCAACATGACTAACCTTGATCATCCTTTGATATTTACTGTACCTTGTTGGCAGTATCGGAATTCATCAACTCAATCATGTTGTAAAACAGGGATTGGTCTCTGGTCTGTCTCTCTTCCTACCCTTTCCTAACCTTCCAACTACTCAGAGATAATAAGTAACTAAGTCTTGTGGATTCAACCTAGTAAATATGTCCTGTGTTTTAAAATTCTCTCAATTCCTACTAACACTACTATAATTTTGACATTATTTTTTGATAGGAGTAATGCAGCTGCTTCCTATTTGTTTCCCTGTCTAGACTTATATCCACTCAGATACCAGAGTGAACCTTACAGACTTAAGAGTAACACTATGGGGCACCTGGGTGGCTCAGTTGGTTGGGTGACTGCCTTCAGCTCAGGTCATGATCCTGGAGACCCAAGATTGAGTCCCACATCGGGCTCCCTGCTCGGTGGGAAGCCTGCTTCTCCCTCTCTCACTCCCCCTGCTTGTGTTCCTTCTCTGGCTGTGTTTCTCTCTGTCAAATAAATAAAATCTTAAAAAAAAAAAAAAAAAAAAGAGTAACACTATTATGCTTCATGATTTTTACTATCTCTCCATTATCAAGAATAGTATTTTTAAAACTGCAAATCATAAACTTGGGTTTGTGGATCACAATAAATGTTTTAATAAAACAGAATGTAGTATATAGAAAATCACAGAGAGCTTCACATTTAGTAAAAATGAGTATATTTCTTGGTTGTTTCAGAGGCATGTATGTATACTACTGGACAACAATTAATATGCTCTTTTTACTCTAGAGCTGTGAAGCATTGGTATTCCCAGTGCACAAGATAGCACATGAAGGGGTGGAAGGAGATAAACTAGAACCTCAATTAATTTATTTAGAAATAATAAGAAATAACTCGAGCTTATCCTACTTATTCAATATACTTATCGGAATTGGTGCCTTCCCTCAGTCAGAATGTCAATAGTTGAATTCACATGACTCTACCAGTTTGAGGTACTCACAGGGAAGAAGTTCTAACTTCTTAAATCTCTTTTAGTTTATGACAATTTATCTGTACCTGGTTAAGTGGATTAATGGATTATATTCCCAGAGTTTTAAATCAACTAACCCTTATAATGGATCTTTGGCTTAAAAAATAGTTCTGAAGAAACTGCAAAGTGAAGATCTTTGTATTAGACAATAGAAAACACTGGAGTTATCACTTCTAGCCTTGCCACAAGCTCTTTATTATTCATGATACAAAGTAAAGATTATTATAATACTAATTAAAGTCACCTAAAGTAATTCTGTCTGAAACACACATTTCTAGGACAACAGTAAAGACTGTAATGGGGTGACAGATTGTGCATGAAAGTCCATACTTATTACAAGGATCTGCTTCTATATGCCTTTAAAAATCAACTTAACTGATAAAAACAAGATTCTCTAGTATTTATTATAGCAAGACCGTAGACTGATTACTGCTTATATGTCACCTACTTTCCAACTCTTGGGTAATAAGTTGGGTTTTACTTCTCCTCAGGATCCCATCTCCATGATAACCTTTGTGCATTTTCTCATTGTACTTATTCATAAGGAAAAGATCTGTTCCCTTTGTGAGTTCCATGGTACTAAATTAGGTTTATACTCTGTGTATCCTGGACAGTTCCTGACACAGAACTAACACATAATAAATGTGAATCCAAGCATGTGAGTATGTATTGCACATGTGTTTATGTATATAAATTCATGAATGTGACTAAGTTAATTCTTTGTTTTGCTATGTAATTTGAGCACACATATTAGAAATGTGAGAATTTTGCTTCTTTAACATAAAGATGATTTATTCCTATCTTTAACCTTCTTTGGGTATCATGTGTTTATTCCAGAATATTCTGTGCACACAAAAATATGTAAATTACAAAAAAATTGAAAGGCTATTTGCAATCTTTTATGTACATAATTATATCTGAGGCTTTTCACATACTGTATTGACTGCACTTTTGCTGATGTGAGAAAAAGCAAAACCAGAAACTTAGAAATTAGCTACATATCAAATGTTTGCTTCAATTTTTGCACATTGAATAAGACACGTTTTTCAAGTTTTTTTTTTTACTCTGACTTCTGAAGATTTATGTACAATATCAAAATAACTCAACCATAGGTTCACATCAGTCTTCCTGGTTCCTGAGTGATTACTTCACCATATAAACTTATTCACCTTGAGAAACTGGAATAATTAATATATTACTAAACACATTCAAAAATGCACATTACTTATATCAAGCTATTAGGATTTCCTTCAGTCTCTTAGGATATGGGAAAAAAAATCTGGCTATTAAGAAATAATAATATATGGGGCGCCTGGGTGGCTCAGTTGGTTAGGCAACTGCCTTCGGCTCAGGTCACGATCCCAGAGACCCAGGATCGGTCCCGCATCAGGCTCTCTGCTCTGCAGGACCTGCTTCTCCCTCTCTCACTCCCCCTGCTTGTGTTCCTTCTCTGGCTGTGTTTCTCTCTGTCAAATAAATAAAATCTTAAAAAAAAGAAAAAGAAATAATAATATAAAAATCTGTCTAATGGAGTGTGTACTGTAAGAGATTACTTAGAAGAAATTGTAGTTAAAAGAGAGTTATCTTACTAAACCGAGAAGAATCTATGATAGGTCAATGTAAAGATTTTCCCTGAAGTTTAGTCAGATTCCCCTTAGACATGGTTGGTTTGTTGTGGAAATACAGAAGAGTTAGGCTATGAGATCTTGTTCCATGTGTGAGCATTGATATGGGCTGACTTTCCACACCAGAGAAATTAGCTTTTAATATTCCTTCTAAATCATTAAAAAGTAGGAACCTCTAGCCAAGGGAAATAGTTTTATTCCTTGGGAACTATGGTCAAAGCCCAATTGGAATAAGTAATTCCACTGTGTGGCTTTGATTTTTATCCTTTTTGTGATACTAGGTGGCTAAATTACTGTTTTGAGAAGGATTTGGCTCTCTCCTGTCCCTGTTTGAACATACAGAGTTCCCTTTTCACTACCCAGGAAGGGTAGAAGTTGACCTGATTAAATTTCTTTTTATTCTGACCCCTTGAGTATTTGAGAAAGAGAGGGTACCGGTTCAGCACACTACATTTAGACAGAATATCATTTGAGTTATTTTAACTTTATAGAAATGGTTAAATAAGATGACATTCATATAAGTACATACTTTATGTAAATAAGCTTTTCTTAAATTGGATGTTCCATAGCATTCTCTGATTATGCCTATTATAGCATGTATAGTATTGTATTAAAATGTTTGTTTGAGTATATTTCTCAAAAGATACACCTTGAACATTTTGAAGCTAAAATGACTTGCTCACTTCTGTATCGCCAGTTCATAATACAATGGGCACAGAATAGTGATTAATAAATAGTGAATGCGATAATAAAGGATACATCAATAATTTTTTTAATATATAAGCAAACCTTCCCAAAACTTAATGCTTAAAACAACCACTGTTATTATTGTTAATGAATTTCTTGATCATCTGATCATTTTGCTTGTATGGGCAGACTATGTTGATCTTCATAACACTCATTCATAGTCCTGTGGTTGGTGATAGTTTTGGCTATGGTCTGTGGTATCTGAAATGGTCTTATTCTCTTATCTGATGTCTTTCTACTAATATGGCTAATGAGGGTGTCTGTACCTCATGGCTCTGTCCAACTAACAATTGAGGCAGAGCCTGTTAGATCCTAGTAGAGTGTCAGTATTCCAAGAACTTAATAAAAATTATCAGTCCTCTTGAGGCCTAGGCTGGAGGCACAATAGTTTCTGAGTCATTTACTTAATCAAAGCAAATCATAAGACAAACTTGTTTTTAACACCATTGGTGGAAGAATTCCCACACTCTTATATTTTGATGGGAAGGGCTTCAAACTCTTGTGGTCTTTTTGAAATTTACCATAAATGATAAAACATCCAGAATATCATAAGAGGGTAAGCTATTGTGAAATCTGAAATCTCTTCCCTGTAACAGCAAATCATTAATACAGTGGTCTCTTATCACAGGAATTATGTTCCAAGACTCACAGTGGATGCCTGAAATGGCAGATAATATTGAATCCTATATAGACTATGTTTTTCTTATACATATATACCTATGATAAAGTTTAATTTATAAATTACATACAGTAGGAGATTAACAATAATAATAAAGATATAGAGTAATTATAACAATATACTGTAATAAAAGTTATGTGAATGTGGTCTCTCTCTCGAAATTTCTTATTGTACTATATTCATCCTTCTTCTTGTGATGATATAAGATGAAAAAATACTTACATCATATGATATGAAGTGAATGACGTAGGCATTGCAACGTCGGGGTGGCTACTAGTGACCTTCTGACAATATCTCAGAAGGAGGATCATCTGTTTCCAAACAACTATGGTTGACCATGGGTAGTTGAAACTGTGGAAAAAAGAACCACAGATAATGGGGGACTACTATATCTTCATCTTTTTTTCTGCTTGAGATCTGAGTTCCCTTCAAACATCCACTCAAATACTAGTTATTACTTTACTCCCTGTAAAACACTTTTCTTTCTGTTATCCCAATTGTACAACCTCTTAGCCTCTGTCTACCTGGGGAAGCTAGATAGAATTGAAAATCTAAGCAAAAAATCTACCCTGCTTAGAGAAAGCTGTTTTGAGAACAACTGGAATTTCAGCAGCCTGGTGCAAGCCAGGCTTATTTGGCTTATTTTAGTTTTATTTTATGTCTTCATTCCACTCAGCCTTAAGAAGATGATAGTTCAGATAATAATAGCTCATTTCTGAAGCAGGTTCAACAAAAGAAAGCTTTGACCATTCTTTCAGCCTTCTTTTAATGGTGTGACCATCATAAGCTTTTCTTTTTCTTTCTTTCTTTCTTTTTTTAAAGCTGGTGGTCTGGTGCATCAAGTGTTGTAAGAACCCCTCCGGAGTTCACCAGCTACATTACATGGAAGCATTGAGTTAGATGATGTCTATAAAGACGTATTGGGGGATATCATTAAAATAAACACTAAGTGTTGTGAGAACAGGAAATTCTAGGTAACATGGTTTTCAGAGTTAGGTCTGAGTAAAACCGTGAGATTGTAAAATGTCTTTTTGGCAACTCATGACTTACCTTAAATTTTGCATTCTGCGTTGTCTTGGAAAGTTGTCTATCTTTATTTAAGTCTTCCCTGATAATGTTTGGATGGTTTTTATGGAAAATATTCAAAGAGGAAAATAGCCTCAAGATCCAGAAAAATGGATTTAAGCAAATGGCAGATGAATGAGGGTGGCAACCTTCATGTCATACTGTGGAGGTCACAAACTGTTCTTAAATAATCTTGAGTACTTTCATGCATGAAGTCATATATTCATCTAATAAACATTTATTGAGCACCTTCTATATATCAAGCACTGAGGCAATTACAGAGAAGAATGAGGTACATTCTTAACCTCAAGAATTATACTGCCTGAAAAAGAAAGCCTATAGGTAAGTTGATGATAAGCTATGATGTGAAGATAAATGTAGAGTGCTCTGAGCATACAGGGGAAGCAACTAAGTATTATCCAGTGAGCTGGAGGTGAATTAATATGGGAGATAAAATAGAAGTTAGATCAAAAACTATGAGTATTCATAGGGAAAGACAGAATTCAGGCAGTGTGAATGATACAAAGCATTGCACAAAAGTATAAAGTAGTTTAGTCTCTTTGAAAAATTAAAAGACAGTTCAGTTTTCTAAAGCAGAAGTTATATTGTGGTGGGAAAGATCATGTTTTTAGGTATAATATTACTGAGTCAGAATTACCAGTGTTTAAATGATTAATTCATGCACAAGCATTATTATCTAGGATATCACATACTCCACTCTTGAGTCATATTTGAACTGCTCAGCCCTATATCCCTCATATGTATGTGGATTCTAGTACTTTTCATCTTGGATTGTATGGTTTCTTAATATCTATATTTTCCTTGACTTTAAGCTTGAAAATAAGATTGTCTCTTACCACATTTCTATCTCTTCATCTGTAACTGTGCAAAGTACTTATAATACTTGCTGAGTGTTTTGTTCTCAACCTTTCTGAATTACCTTAATTCTTCCCAATCTTAGTCTTAAACTACTTACCCACACTTCTGGTAAGCCTGTTTTATTGTCCCAAGCTTTTAATAACCCCTACCAATAATCTTTGAAGTAGAATAAAGTATTAACTCAGGACTAAATTGGTTTCTTAGCCCTAGTGAATTGAAAAAAAGTGGTGAGCCTTAAAAATGTACAGAAGTGGCCAAGGGTCCTAACACAACGTCACTGGTACCAGGATTGCTCCAAATATGGAGATCCACTTAGGTGAGGATACCCTGGGTTCCACCCAAGTTATTTGTTTGCAAAAACATATTTGTGTTTGACTCTTCTTTTATTATCTGATGGTATGTGCTTTTAGTCAGCTAAATGTAGAGTTGTATACAGTCTTTGCTTCTAGCTACACAATTTATAGAGAATTGTGAAAATCCAAGGAGCAATGGTCTCTCAGTATCTAGTAATGGCACAACAAATCTGCTAAAATGTTTAGAAAATTCAATTTAACAAAAATCTATGTGCACAGTATTTTACTGTCCGGATTTAAAACTTAATATCTATGGAATTACATGCAAGCTTTTGGTGAAAGGAATAGTCGTAAAATAACTCACGAGAGATCTTCCAAATACCTACTTTAAATTAAACAATGGAATCATAAAGTTGACACAGAACCAGGCTCTATGGCTGTATTACACTATTAATGGAATAGCTACACTAGTGATTTAAGGCATATTTAAATGTCATGCTTCAGGCATTGTTGCCTTTTATTGACAAAAGAGATTGCATGATGGTTGTTTTTGAGAAGTTATTGCTTTCTGAGCAAGAATACTGCACACAGAAAAAAAGTATTGGGGTTCGGAAACTGTGAAATTGCTACTGAAAATATTACCTGGGGAAAATTGATATGATATGGAAGAGATATTATATTGCAGACTTTCCCTCAGTCATTCTTGCTAATTCCCTCAATCGTCTTCCTTGCTCATCTCCTGCCCTCCTTGCTTCTAGCTTTCTTTGAAGTTATTTTTATTTTCTCTTTTTTACACTTCAGCGAATGCTCTCCCTATGTGAGAAAAAGTGAGGACCAAAGTTCATAGCTGTTTACTATCTTCTTGTCTAACACATGCATGACAGAGTGTTATACTAAAAATATCTAGCAGACTACTTGCATTTTTCTTTTTATTTTATGAAGAGAAAGGATACTATCTTGAATATGATGTATTTTTTTCTAATGGAAATAGACTGCTGTTATGACTCAAGAATCATGGATAACCCAACTTGGTGGTACTTTTCCAGTTGATTACATTATTACCAGTATCAGTTTGCTAGGATTTAACTTGGTGGCATGTAATTTGGTCCCTGAGCACTAATGCATTTCTAGGAACACATCTGTGACTGAGTGGTTGACTTTAAAGTCACCCTCTGTCACTCAATTTTTGTCAGTGCCTCTTTATTGGAAATTGACCTAGAGAAAAGTCACAGATTGTGGCAGCTTGTATAATGTGAGATGTCTTCTAGGCATAAAATAAAAATACCAGAAAGGAGTCAAAGAATGTTAAACTTCTATTTTGTGATTAGGTGAAAGGAATACTAGTCAAATAAGCCTTACAAAGAAATGAAGGCTAAAATTTTACATGTATTAGTTTTGTGTGTGTTTCTAAATCAATGTTTCCAAAAGAGATTATTAAGTTGATCTCAACACTTGGTGACAGATCATAAAATAAGTGAGTTATTAGGGTATCAGTCATTCCGAACTCTGTAGGAATTGTTGATGTACTAAGCCATAGCATCAGTGTTAGATGTTTATTGATGTATTTATTTCTTTAAAATGTGTTAACTTTTAAGAAATAGATAACCTCATCATTAAAACTAAACATCAAGTATCATCTATCTATCTATCCATTTTCTTTTTTTTTTAAGATTTTATTTATTTGACAGTGTATGCCAGAGAGGGAACACAAGCGGGCAGGGAGGGGGGGAGGGGAGAGGGAGAAACAGGCTTCCCACCAAGCAGGGAACCTGATGTGGGGCTCAGTCCCAGGTCTCCAGGATCATGACCTGAGTGGAAGGCATTCGCATAACCAACTGAGCCACCCAGGCGCCCCACATCTATCCATTTTCTAAAAAAACCCAAAACAAAGCATTCAAAGAGAAGTAAGATATAGCTAAGACTTCAAGGAATCCAGGCTTTGGTAAGATGTACAAGAATACAAATAATTACATTGCAAAGTAGTATTGGAATAAGACAAGTTAGTTCATACAAAATATTCTAGAATCACAGGGAATGGAACCACCAATTCTACATACATTTATCAAGAAAGTTCTGACAGGTATGTTCAGTCTTCAGCTGGGTTTCAAAGAGGGAGTAGTATTTTGCCAAACCAATAAGTAGTGGGAGGTATTTTAAAAAGTGGGAACAGAATGTAAGAATGCAGAGTCAAGAAATTGACATGTGTAGGAAACTTCTACTAACTTGGTATTGCTGGAGCAAAAGAAATATACAAAACACTTTGTAGCAAATGCTCCTGAAGGAAAAAAAAAATCATCATAATTACCTTGTATGCAGTGGTAAGACTTTTGTAATTATATTCTGTAGGCAATGACAAGGAATCATTTTATGACTTTAACAGAGTAATGAAAGTCCATAATGTAAGCAGTAAGTAGATTGTGCTTAATGATGAAAATGATAGGGTTAGGAATGGGAAGAACTGAGTATAGGAGCCTACATTAACAAAAGAAAATACTGCTTTAATAGTACATAAAAGAGATGCCGTGGCTTAAATAAAAGCAGAATTTGAAATATAGAAATAAAAGGAATAACATGCATTATAAATTGTATGGCATACACTCTAGATAGATTTGAATTTATAAAGGAGAAATGTCTCTGTGTAGACTTGCTGAAAGTTTTCTTTTAAACTATTCTTTTCTTAAAACTATTTAAATGAGAAATTAACACATTCTTAAAACCTATACTTTTGCCTATAACCACATGAAAATATATTTTTAAATATTTTAATAAAATAAATAAATTGATTTAAAAATTTTTATTTAAAAACAAAATTTATTTTTTTTTAAAAGATTTACTTATTAGAGAGAGAGAGCACAGGGGTTGAGGAGGGGCAGAGGGAGAGGGACAGAGAGGATCTCAAGCAGACTCCCCATTGAGCATGGAATCAGAGACAAGGCTCAGGGCTTGATTTCAAGACTTAAGATCATGACCTGAGCTGAAATCAAGAGTTTGACATTTAACTGACTGAGCCACCCAGGCACCACAAAATGAAAATGATTTTTAAATTCATTCTAAACACCCTTATGTTGTTCCTGTTTCATTATTGAAGAGTTATTGGAATATTGATACAACATCTCCAACACATTCACCAAAATGATGCATTGAAATTTAAGTTAAATTTGTTTGCATTAATATCTTACTAAAACAATATTTAGGAGGAAAATCATGGTCTGAAAACTTGAAAATTCTGTACTCTTATTTCAACATCAAATTTGAAAAACATGTATCATTATTTGAAAGCAATTTCTTCTGAATAACTTTATGACAATTTTTAAAGGCTTATAAATTCTTTGATAGAGGCTTTTTTATCATTATTTTTTCACTAAATATGAATTGGCAACAATATGAAGTAATGTTTCTATGACCCAGATTAATAGACTAGACTTCAAAAACATTAATAACATTTCAGCTCTGATTTGAGCTAAAACTTAAAAGTTTGTTAGAAGAATTTTACTTCCTTTGATTTTAAAAATATATTTTTGGTTGTGTGTTCTTCATTTAACTTCTTATATTGAAGCTTCAGTTTCTATTCTATTCAACAGTTAATCTTCATTTGTATTTTTATCTTTTAAAGTTTTTTCCTTTTAAGAGAGACAGTGTGAGAATGCAGAGGGGAGAAGGAGAGGGGGAGGGAGAGGGATAAGTGGACTCTGTGCTTAGCATGGAGCCCTACTTGGGACTCCATCCCATGACCCAAGATCATGACCTGAGCTGAAATAAAGAATCTGATGCTCAATGACTGAGCCACTCAGGTGCCCTTCTTTATTTCTTGAAACTAAAAAAAAAAAAAAAACCTTCAGTTATCTGATGAGCATTTCTACATTAAATTTATTCTTGGTTTAAAAACAATTATTGCAATTAGCTTTTGTCTCGTGTGTGTATTCTTTTCTGCTTGTTATTTTGTTGTTCATTTATGTGACATTTTTGATGCTTATTTCTGTGTTGTGTAGGTATTTTTTTTACCATATTTCTAATATTGTTATTGGTACCACTAGAAAAAATACTTGGTAGATTTAATGCATAACCTGTGCCTTGATGGCCAATATATTTTTGGCAGAATTTATTGAATACAGTGGTTTATTTCATGTCTAACAGCATAGGACTTTGGGATCTAATTCTGAGAAGATATTTATATGATACTGCACAGCTCTAATGTCCTTTAAAACCAATTAGATCTTCACTCGGCTACAGAGACAGAGAGATTTGGCATGCATTTACTCATTCATCTAGTCTACAAATATTTGTCACCTACTATGAAAAAAAGTACTTGCAAAATGCTAAAAAAGATGTATAGAGATGAGCATTGCTTGGTTTCTAATTTCAAGGAGCTTAAGAGTCTAATGAGGAAATTAAGACAGTTGGTTAAGCAAATGCCTTCAGCTCGGGTCATGATCTTGGAGACCCAGGATCGAGCCCCGCACTGGGCTGCCTGCTCGGCAGGAAGTCTGCTTCTCCCTCTCTCACTCCCCTTGCTTGTGTGCCCTCTCTTGCTGTGTTTCTCTCTGTCAAATAAATAAATAAAATATTTTAAAAAAGACATATTCACAAAGTACCTCAATATAAGTTAGAAAGTGAAAAATATGAAGAAAATTATACAGATGAAGTATCATGGCTATTTGAATAAGGAAAGATTATTTCTGTCAGGAGAACATAAAATAGTTTATATATCCAGGTAATTTTTTATTATTAATATGTCTTTTATTTTCTATTATATGCCAGGCAGCATTCGAAGTATGATAAACCACTGTAATGAAAAAGTAGAGTCTCAGAACTCAAGGAATTTATAGTCTATATGGGAGGACTAAAGATAAATAAGCAAATAAATAGTTAATTTCAGAATGCCTGAGTGGTATGAAGAAAAATGAGCATTAGTGGATAGTGACTGGGTGAATGTTAGTAGTAGTTGCTCTGATTTGGGTGGACAACACAGGACTCCTAAAGGAGGTACCACTGGAAAAGTGAACTTAAAGAGGAGACACTCATTTGGATCTGAGCTAAATGTACTCTCTATACAGGTCATCCAGTGAGAATGAGCCCAGCCAGTTTGGTTGCCTAACAAACTGAACACAGAGAATAATGATGGTAACTGAGTTGGGAAAGGATGGTAGGAGCCAAAATTTAGATGAGGTTTAAGTGTTTCATTTACTTTTTTTAAGTTTAAGTGTTTCATTTACTTGTTTCCAATGAAACAAGCACTTATTGGAAATTTTCAAGCAAAGGAGTTCATTAAAAATGTTGACTACTGACCTGAGTCTGGAGAAGGATAACTAAACAGGGTAAAGGAAATCAAGAGTTAGGGGACAGACAAACTTTGGGTAGAAGGACCTATATAACAGGAATGCAGACTATTTATTGAAGATTTGTTATGTTCTTAGCACTTGTCTAACCATTTCATCTATACTCACTTCATTCTCACAACAATAAGGTAAGTATTATTATTATTTTGCAGTTGAGAAAACCGAGATCTAGAGAAGTTAAGTATTTTTGCCCTGTGTCTCACTGCTAGTAAAGCGTGATGCTAGAATTTAAAACCCAAGTTTAAAATCATGCTGGAGAGCCTACCTTCAAGAACCATGCCCTATAATGGTACCAAGTCCAGACATATCTAGAATATATCTAGAACTTTTATCAACTTAATGATCTTATGAGATTGTTGAACCCATTAAAGAAAAGTCATTAAGGAGAATACTAATGAAGACTACTATGAATGAGAACTATTATAAGTACTGAAGAAGACTGAATGAGGAGCATACTAATGTAATGGGAGTATCTACATTGGGCAGAAGAGGAAAGAAAGCCAGGTTGGAAGAGAACAAGGAGAGGTTGGAAGAGAACAAGGAGAGAAGGGGTTTCTCAGAAGGCAGAGCTATTTATAGATGTTACATGACTGTAAAGGTGAATGGATCTAATACATGTTGTATTTGTATTATATGTATTATTGTAAGAAATATATATATTTCTTGTGGCCATCAAGGGGGAAGTTCTAGCTTTCCCTTGGGATTTAGAGGGGAAGTGAGGAGGTTCAGATGATTCAATAAGTTTCAGGCTAAAGGGAAAGGAAAGAGAAAAGATGTTATGAGAGAGTGTAGGGTATTTTGTTTTCAGGATAGGCAAACTTTAGCATTATTTCAAAATGAGAATCAAAGAGTTCAAATTTGTAAACAAATGCAGAAAGATGTGAGAATTGATGGAGTGAGATAGAAACAGGTAAATTTTAGAAAGAATGCAAAGTTTCTATTCTGACAATTAAAAAAAAGAAGAGAGATTGTTCAAGTGATCTCAAGGCTCAGTTAGCATGCATTGTCCTTATTTCTCCTACGTACTAATGTTTTATCACAGAAGTAGAACACGTAGCTTTGCCTGTTCAACTCTGTTCCTCTTTATACAACTATGTAGTAAAAAAGTAGAGAATATATTCAACAGTGACTGTTTAGCAAACATACCCAACGTCCAGACGCCACACATGAATTAAAACAGCTTAAGTTTCACTTTGATGGATATATTGCTGCTTTTGACACTCGTCAGAGGCTTGAGTTTATAGTTATGGTATTTTCACTTTTAGCAATTTAAGTAGGAACTTAAAAATTATTCATATGTTTTCCCTAGTGAATGGTATTTAAATTACTTATCAATATTCTATTTCAAAGAATGTACAAAAATTGAATTTTTGTTCTCTTAATGTGTGATGAGAAAGGAAAAGACACAAATTATCTGGCGTATCTGGTGTGCAGCAACTGTCAATGGTTCAGATGGCTTTACGGTGGTCATAGGTCATTCATAAAAGAAAAAAAAACACCTCCCATTCTGTTAGAATAAACTTAATAAATCTGACAATGTGCAGTAAACAAGAATAAGTAACCTGAAGAGCAGGCTACTTTATTTCGTGAACTCTCTCTAAGGTTTCACTAGAGAATGAATTTACTGAGTGTCAGAGAAATTCCTGTTCAGGATATTCCCAGAGGATGAAGTGGTTTAAACTAAAACTTCACAATGGCAGTGTCTGCCAGGGAGTGGCAGAATGTCAGAGCATGTGACCAGAGAAGCCAGCCGGCCCTGTCACAGAAGAGCCTCCCTGATCAAGCTTAAGGAGAGAAGAGATGATGTGTTTACAGTGGACAGATTAGAAATAAATCTGCCGTGTTAATCAAGGGCATGGAAATGCTTTTTCTCTGCCAACTGTGTAGTCATTTCAATGTGCATGAATGAATCACTCTGGAAAAAAAATCTGTTCAAGTAGTTTTCTTGTAATTGTTACTAAACCTGTCTTTGGACATAGATTTACATAGGGATATGTTCATATAGTTGTTGATTTGTCTTCGTAGTATGCAGTGTATTCTCAATAAGTACTTTAGTCCATGCTTTAGAGATAAGAACAGGATAATTGGCTTACTGGGTCTATGTTCATATTCAGCCTTCTAGACCACCTGAGTCGACTCCTTGGAGCTCTGCTATTGTCAAGAGAAATTTTAGAGGAAAAAAGCAAAGAAATAAATAAATTTAGAAGTACCTGGATGGCTCAGTCGTTAAATATCTGCTTTTGGCTCAGATCATGATCCCAGGGTCCTAGGATCGAGTCCCACATTAGGCTCCCTTCTCCATGGGAAGCCTGTTCTCTCTCTCCCACTCCCCCTGCTTGTGTTCCCTCTCTTGCTGTATCTCTCTCTCTCTGTCAAATAATTAATTAAAATCTTTAAAGAAAAAAGAAATAAATACATTTTAACTTTTAAGACCTGCACTTTAAAGCAGAGTGCTGTTAAGCCATAAAAATTGAAACTCCAAATTTGGCATTCATGTATATGTGCACATCCAATTCCCTTATATAGTCCAGACCTGAGGCCATACTGCAGATCTATATTATTCTGTCTGAAGACTCTCTATTTTTCAAAGAATTCAGTTGTTTCAAATATTTAAAAATAAATTTCATAATAAAAACAAAGTTTCCTTAATTCTTTCAAAAAATCTGCATGATTGGCAAGACATACCCATATTTGGGATGGTGACAATTGCCTGAAGCTGTCTAGCCACATAAAAGCAAACTGAAGGGGCACCTGGGTGGCTCAGTTGGTTAAGCGACTGCCTTCGGCTCAGGTCATGATCCCAGAGACCTGGGATCGAGTCCCACATCGGGCTGCCTGCTTGGCGGGAAGCCTGCTTCTCTCTCTCTCACTCCCCTTGCTTGTGTTCCCTCTCTGGCTGTGTTTCTCTCTGTCAAATAAATAAAATCTTAAAAAAAAAAAAAAAAAAGCAAACTGAATAGTTACTGAATAGTAAATTACTTGACTTACTTGACCCCTACAAATGTTTGAGGCAGAGCCGGGCTCAGCTTTTTGACATTCAGGAATTATCTGACAGCTGTGGAAAGCCAACTAGCAAAGGAAATATTTGGTCATACGCAAAAACTCTTCCAAAGCTGTTAGAACCAGTCACAGTCCACTCAGTATATTATCTTCACCCTTCCAAAGTGTTTTCTTCCCTTACACAGATTGTTATCTATGTATTTGCGTCAGTTTCTCTGAGTAGGAAGAGTAGCAAAGGAAGATGAATTTAAGTGAAGAGATTCAGTTTATGAACAGAAATGAATCAGCACATCATTTCTGCAATGTGACTCATTTTTTTGTGTCTGTAGGTTTGTATCTCTTCGACAGAAAGATATGTCAATTTCCACAGCTAATAGAACACAAGCTACTATCAGTTAAATATGTGGAAGGTTGACTAGGGACTGAAAAATCTTGGACTTCTCTGACCATTTAATGATTTTCAATCCTGAATGAGTACATCTTTAAATTTAAGATAAAATTCTAGTATTGTTTTCTAAATAAAAGCCATCACAAGCCAAGCCATACATTTAAATATAAAGGACATGCATATTTTAACATGTATTGTGTGGGAAGTATATATTCATATATACTCGTTAAACACCACTATTTCTTTTTTTAAAAAAAGATTTTATTTATCTATTTGACAGAGAGAGATCACAAATTGACAGAGAGGCAGGCAGAGAAAGAGGAGGAAGCAGGCTCCCTGCTGAGCAGAGAACCCAATGCGGGGCTCGATCCCATGACCCTGAGATCATGACCTGAGCCGAAGGCAGAGCCTTAACCCTCTGATCCACCCAGGCACCCTAAACACACCTATTTCGTTGTAGAAGTTGTTTTACCTATCCTCAGAAGATCATAGGTTATCTCAATAAAACAAACCAGACCTTCCACAAACATTTATTGAATACCTACTATGTGTGAGGTATTGTTCTGAAAATGCAGCAGTAACTAAAACAAGCAAAAGATTCTGCTCTCCTGGAAATCACATCCCTTATTCAGATAGTGTGTATGCATGTACATATATATGTATTTAAAACTGATATATATAATTTAGGGTTCCTTTTCCTTTTTCTTTTTTTTTTTTAAGATTTTATTTATTTGATAAAGAGAAACCCAGCCAGAGAGGGAACACAGGCAGGGGGAGTGAGAGAGGGAGAAGCAGGTTTCCC
>PITA01015228.1:0-50855 GCA_004023965.1 Spilogale gracilis
TCCTTCCCTTTCCTTTCCTTTCCTTTCCTTTCCTTTCCTTTCCTTTCCTTTCCTTTCCTCTCCTCTCCTCTCCTCTCCTCTCCTCTCCTCTCCTTTCCTTTACTGCATCCTTTGGATGGATTTCCTTCTTTATTCCTTCCCATCAAACCTTTCCCTATGGTATGTACTTACATACATTGTATTAGCTGAAATAACATGAATAGGACTTGTTCTGCAATATAAAAGCTCCTCAGAAGCTAAAATTATGTGCCTGTGCTAACTTACTCTCCAAGAATATAATGAAGACTAAGACGGAGTATCTGCCTAGAAGGAGCTCCCACATTCAAAGAAAGAAGAAAGCTGAGAAGTGCAAAAAAGATATTGGCATATTATAGCACTGATAAAAAAGCATGGGTAGGATACAGCATTGGCCCAGTTAAGAGAAGAAGTCAATGCTGGAACAGTGGATAAAGTTTTAGACCTGTAGTATTGGGTTCAAATTACAAGTATACCACTTCTGATATATTTATGAATGATTTATGCCCTGAAAGTTTCTTTCTTTGTAAAACAAGGATACTTGTTTTTATCCTTGAGGACTTCTGTTATGTGTGTGAAATGACTTTGTTCACTGTAAAGTGCTCTGATAGTGTAAGTAAAATGGGAATTCAGTGGCAGACCATATCCCCAAGATCCAACTCCATGGTTGTCTCAGTTTAAATGTTCAAGCTCACTAGCCACATTAAAGTGACCGATTATCATATAGGTGGGAACTATGGTGAAGTGACTTATTTAGAAAGATAAATTACAAATGAAACCCATTCATTATTTAAAATATTTCATTGATAAAATATTATGGGACAGATACTGTCCTTTTTATGGGAGTTCCAATCTGTAATGATGTACCCGTTCTAGGGAAAATAAAAGGATAGATAATATTCTGTAGCCATCTAACTTTCAGCAAATTGCTGAAAGTTTTTCTGGGCCCATTTTTCTTTGTCAGTACTTTCTCCCAGAGAGAATATGATGATTTTATACAAGATATTGGAATCTAAGTCATTATGTGTGCTTTATTGGAATATTAAACTACATGTTATTCTTTTACATACTGAGTGATTTAAAGTAGTAGCTACCGAACAAGGCTATTTTTTATTTTTGTGACTTACCTTTTTGAAGTCAGTTTTTGAAGTCGCTTGCACACTTAGGACTAACTTATTAATAAGCAGTTCTCTCCTGAATAATACTTGTAAAAATAATTGAGTAAAGCCATTGGTAGCCTCATAGAGGTATGTTAGAGATGCCAAGTACAAGCCTAATTATACCACTTTTGTTTATAATTGAAGGTATATCGAGTAGTGGCATTTTAGTTTGTAAGCCGTGTAATTTTCCATGTAGAAAGGAAAGGCAAATATTTCTCATGAAGGTAATAGCTGAAGGTTTCACTCCAGTCACTCCTTCCACAAACCCTCTCATCAGAGGTGCTCCCTGTGCATGAAATAGTCCAAGAGAGCTCCCACTTGGGAAAGGGAAGGAAATGTCCCAGCAACTTAAACAATAGTTTCATTACTTTGTTAGGAGCTCCTGCCTGGATACTTAGGGACTAACAAGGAGTCAGAAGGCTGTGTATTCAGGACTGAGAAGTTTTCTTAAAAAGAGAAATATCTTTGAAAAAGGTGAAACATCATAGAATCTCAAGAGCCATGAAGTATTTTTAGAGCAGGATTTTTATCCTACAACTCTATAGATAGATATTCTCAAGAAGACTGTAGTAAAATTATGGGTCATGTTACGGTAATAATACTAGATATCTCTTGGGATATAACACTTTTTTTTTTAGTGCAACATGAAGTCTGCAGGAATCTGAAGGCAAAAATATAAATTTGCCTACTTGGATTACAATATATGATTCCTTAGCCACTTATATCAACAATAACAAAAATAATAGAGGTGGGATTTGCTTTCATGTCACCTTTGGTGTTATGTGTTGAAAGAAGGAGGAAAGCCGGTAAGTGAGGAAAGATATTAAAATGTAATAGACAATATAAAAGAAACATGGAAAGGATACAACATTAGCTCAATTGGGACATCATGTTTCTGTGACAAGCAGTAGTAAAACCTGTCATTTAATGTTATCTAGGGTATCCTGGTTAGCACAAGTAAAAAACAAAATCAGATAACGTGTTTTTTGTTGTTGATGGTGGTGTTTCCATAAGTCTATAGTCCTAGAGATTTGTCTGACAATAAAATAAAACACAGATTTTGACAGAATCACATTGTTTTATGTGAGAACTAAATTAATAAGTGGCTCGGTTAGTTCTAAATATGTTTTTAAACCCTGATGTCTGTTTTCAATTTACAGCGAGATAATATTTATATTCTTCAGCCACCTACATTCTTTACTTTCCAGGAAGGAGAAGACTTAGTTGAAATGTTTACATCTCATATGTGGCAGGAATGACCATCATATGTGCACAAACATTCTTATCTGATAAAAGCTTCTTGGCTGGTTTTTTTTGTTTTTTGTTTTTTGTTTTTTTTTTAATGGAATCAACTTGGTAAAATACAGGTCTCTCACAGCTAATAACTATCCTGTCTTAAGAGATTCTTTCCTAGTAAAACTTATACAATTCGTAGCATGACCTGAATCTTTAGCTTCTTTGACTAAAGTTAAGGAAAAAATATTTGGGAGCCAGAGATGAACTTCTACTTCCTGACTCTTCAGCAGAGGTCATTACAGAATCACAGTTTCTGCATTGCCAGAAGCTTCATGACATCATGTCTAACAGTGTGTCCTGACATGGGGCGCAATGAGGCCCTGAAACGTTGGGTGCTTTGACCACAGCTATCCAGCCCCTTTGAGGGGAAGCTGTGACTCACCCTAGAGGCTTCTGAGTCCTAGTTTAGTTTTGACTGTACCTGACCACTCCAACCCATTTTAAGCAAAACATTATGAACATCTGTAGGAGAAAGATGCCGAAGGGTCACGTGGTAAAATGAGACACCCTATTGTAGCTTAGAGTTTTGGGTAACGTTTATAGATCATGTCAGTCAAAATCTTGTTTAAAGTACTCTTTGTAGTTGAGATACAGATGACACAATGTACCCATCTCTGAGAAGCTGCCACGCCCTCATTAGTGCAAGCTACAATGATGCCCAGTTGGTCTTTGATTTAGTTAATGAAAAAAGGGCAGAGTTCACGTTCAAGAAATGAAAGACAAATAGGTGTGCCTATTTTCCACAACATCCATTATATACTGATTTTTCTCTAACTTATTCCAATCTTGAGGCATGCTAGAAGTTTGTACGTCTTAATTACAAGCATTATTAATTGATATGTTAAAAGATGTAGTAGAAATCTATTAGAAAAGACCTTAAATCTATCACAATTACCAAGAAATGTAAAACGCAAATACTATTGTATCAGTGGGGAGTAGGGAGAAATTAAGGATCAAAAACATGAAAATTAGTAAGAATAATAAATCAATACTACCAAAAGGAGATGCTGAGAAACTGAAATATAATACCCTTTAAAGATCAAGGAGAAGAAGAATTAACTCTTCAATTATTGTCATAAAACATGCCTGTGCAGAGAATAGGAGGCAAAATTTAGTGTTCAGAAGTAGCCTTTAAAATCTGGATGCACGCAATCAGTTTTCCTTACAAAAACAAAAGATTTATCTGAGTTTAAAAGCATGGAGACAGCCCACAGAAGTATAACAAGAGGTCTATACTGATGATTCTCTTTTTTTAAAGTAATTTTTTAAGGATTTTATTTATTTGAGAGAGAGAGTGAGCAAGAGAGTGAGCATGGGGGGTGGGCAGAGAGAGAGTGAGGGGCAGACTCCCCACTGAGCTGGGAGCCCAATGTGGGGCTCCACCCCAGGACCCTGGGATCATGACTTGAGCTGACAGCAGATGCTTAACCTAGCCACCCAGGTGCTCCTTTATGGATGCTCCTTAATTTTTATTAAAAATTGAGTCAGACTCTTTCCTTTTCCTTTGGTAACATAAGTAAATAATAATCGTTATAACAAGGCATTGCACTTCTTTTTGGAATTTTTCAGTTTATAAATATTATTCAAAAATTGTATTATTTCATAATCTGTCTCCCAAACTCAGAGAATGGAATGTTCTACCACTGTTCCCTTCCAAGCTCGGACTATGTGCTCTTTGGCAGTGTTAGGCTCCTGCATTGCTTTTGAAGCTCTGGAAACTGTGAAGCCCAAAAGAATGGTACCTTCTGGGTCAACTGGATAGCCAGGTGTTCTCTTATCTCCTAGCCTTGGCTGTCCTCTGCCTTTTAGAACTGATGTGCAGATGAGTCCCATATAATGCCAGTTGCCTGAGAATATGGTAGAAATCATTTTCCAAGCTAATATCAGCATCACTGTGGACATTCCTGGGTGACTGAGGTGAGGCCAAAAATAGGGTATTTGCCTTTACTTGCTTTGAAAAAAAATATGTACAATTTCCTAATGATCCCCTCCTCTTATCATTTCCTTTAATTTTTCTTAACTGTGTTGACTGAATTGTTCTATCATTTGACCATCAATAGACTTATGTCTAATGTAATCTAACCTAGTTTAATTGATTCTTTCAAAGATTATCCACTTAAGAGAGAGAGAGAGTGCATGAGTTAGGGGAGGGGCAAAGAGAAAGGGAGAGAATCTCAAGCAGAGTCCTTGCTGCCGCACGCAGAGCCCATCTCGGGGTTGAGCCCACGCTCATGAGATGACCTGAGCGGAAATCAAGTGTCTGGTGCTTAACTGACTAAGTCACCCAGACCCCCCCTAACTGATTTTTTAAATAAATTTTTCTGATTGAAAATTGGTGAATTGCCCAACCTGATCTTTGTTCCGTAGGGATCTGGCCTTAGAAGCTGTCTGAACTTTTTCAAGGATAGGACAGTTTCTATGCAGGATACCTATCTGGAAAGCACTTCATGCCTTGAGCACCCAAGGGTTGGAGGAAAGTAGTATAATATCCAACATGCCATGTTTATTTTAAAGAAATATATCATCTTAATGATTCCTTCCTGGACTATAGGAATGCTTTAATAATGCCAGAAAGGGTCTGTCTTGATGGTTCGATTTTCTTCATTTTCTTTAGCCATTTCTGATAGGAAAAAATTCACAAATGACTTAAATATTTCATAGTTATTTGCAATGTAATTTTGCCATAGCTAACAAAATAACTGTTTAAAAGAATGGGCTTGACCAACTTTACTTCCCTACACATGTAGAATCCATTTGCACTGTGAATTTTGACAGAAATCTGTTTGGTTTAAGTATAAATAAAAGAAAAGAGAAAAACAATTTTATTTCTGACTACACATTTTAGAATTGTTCTGGTATTTAACCTGAATTAGATTATGTCTATGATGTCATTGAATTCTAATTCAGCCAGATTCCCCCTCAGCTCTTCTATGGCATTTGGTCCCTGAAGCATGAAGTGTCCTTTCAAGTCACCACTGGCTGAACTAACAGAACTCTCTTTACAGAACAGGTTTAGAAAGGAATGAATCCCATGTAGAAAGTCTGAAAACTGACAGAAGAGATAGATCTGAAGGCTGCATTTCCTTTCCAGGCCTTTAAAATCTACTTACCATTAAAATGATCAAAAGGCAAATGTTCCTGAGAAGGAGCCAATCCATTCCTTCAAGTCTTTCCTGCACACGAACCCCAGTGAGATTTGATTTTAGTCCTAGTCCTCTGGGTTCTGAATTCAGCTCTGCAGCAAGATGTGCTTCAAGATGCCCTTTTAGGAGGGCATGGGTGATAACTCTGGTGCTCTCTGGGCAGAGGAATGAAGATGTTCTATAATGACTCTGTTTCCCCACCCCAAACTCTTGGGCTGGTCTGGAAGGCTGGCATTGTTTGAGCTCTGGGTAAGAACATAGACACACCTTGATTCTTATTGCAATGAAACCCTTTGTTGGACACCAAAGAAAAATCTTACAGAGTGAGGACAAGATTTACAGGGAAGATACCCAATGAATAATAAATTACTCACAACATGAAAAATAATTAAAATGTTAGAGCCTATCATCACGCTGAATAAAATTAGTAGGCTTCTTCTTCTGCCAACATCGTAAAAGCAAAATTATATATACTGACAACACACACACACAGGTCCACTACAGAACCACCTTCAAGGACTGACAGTTTGAGCAGAGAACCTTCTGAAAAGGTATCAGGCCCAAAGGATGGTGCAGGGAGAGAGAGAGAGAATAATGAAACTCTCATCTCTTAATTCAGGTGATTCCTGCTTCTCTCCTTGAGAAGTCCTATTGTTAAACCGCATTCCTCAACTTTAAAGATGTTCTGAAAAAATAAGGTTAGGATAAAGAGACTCTGATTTCACTAGTATGTTTGTTCCCATATTTTTGTATCTTCTTTCCTCAATATGCAGTTGAACCTGTTATATATGGTATTAATTAACTGAACAGTCTTAAGGTAACCACATGATAGAGTTTGCTCATTCTTCATGGCGTTTCCACTGGTTAAAAAAAAAAAAGAACATAACATAGGTGAGAAACACATTTGAAACTCTCATAGATATTTATTAAGGAGAAGCTGAAATTGGGAACCTGAAAATTTAAGGGGAAAACACCAGAGCAGCAGCTGGATATTCCTAAAATCATTTCCCTTTTTTAAATTCCTCTCTTACACATTGTTAGCGTGGGTTTAGAATAGATATAGTTTCCCCATGAAAAAAATTGCATGTTGGCAAGCATCATCAACAAACATAAAAAGAAAATGTAGTTGAATGTTCTGTAACTGCTAATACATGTTGGTTGGAGAATTTGATACAGTGCTCTACATGCTAACATGTTGGTTAGAGACTGCATCTTGTCTTCACTACCTCACTGCTGCAATTCTGGAACAAGATGGGCTTTATCGCTGGTAATGGAAAGTATTCTAAATAACACTTAGTCTTTGAGAATCTTAGTTTGGCATTTTGGGGAGCATAAGAGAGAGCAATAGTGGGCTGGCATAGTATCCTAAATTGAAGATAAATGAATGATATGTTGAAAATATTTGTAAGAAAGCAGGAGATTATATTTAAGCAATAGAAAAAGTGAATTATTACAAAAAGATGGTATTTGGATACAGCTGCTGAAGCCAAATCTAATATTTGTGGATATCTACCTAATTCAAAAATATGTAAGTTGACCTGATAAAGCATGCATATGGCATCAAGGTTTGAAGTACATCAGGTGGTCCTCCAGATATTAATTTACTCCTTTGTTTTGTGTTATATAAGTCCTCAAACAAAGAGTTATGGAAAGCTGTGCTTGAGTAAATAAGCTTTAAAAAATTCTTTTACAACTGTTTTACACATAACTGAGCTTTCACCATTTGTTTTCATGAATTGTTCAGAGATTTGAAATGTGATAATTGCATCTATCTTGGAAACATTTTCTTTTATAGTGAGGTTAGAACAACATTAAATTAAATATTTTTACTCTTGAAATATAACCTCTATCAATACCACTAGTGATTTTTGGGGCTTGGGGACAGAGTGACATTTTCCCTATACTTCTTTATATATGAGAACTATAAAGGGCGCTGTTCCTTGAAATGGGTTCTAAGAGACAGGATGGTGTGAAGTAGTTCTCTCCAACTCAGCCCACCAAAGACCTTTTTGTTGACTATAACTGTGTTTTTTTTTTTTTAAATTTTTTCACGAAGCATTCAAATTATTTTGAAGTAAAGGAGGAAGGACGATGAGAATTTGGGTTGTATCAATGAGTAGGGATAGTCCTTGGCGAACTGTGCATTTTTTATCCCTAGGAACGCACCAGAAACAGCTCTGGAGATGGTTTGTGTCTTGCAGTAATTCAGGGTGCTATGCCGCTTCAGATTTGAATTATAGAAATACAAGAGGAGAATATAAAGTGTCTCAAATAGTTGGAATTTTAGGCTTGAAAAAATAGATGGCTTATATCTTCTATGTGCCACCCAGTTGGACATGGCCTGTGTACATCAAATTTCTTTTGGTGTCTGTATCCAAAGGAAAATATGAAGGCATAGAAGAGAATGCATAGCTTCAGTGCTTTCAGTGGGATGCTCTGGGCCATTAAGTAAAAATGAATCTGGGAGATCTTTTTATTGCAATGGAGCTAACTGCAGAACAGTGGAAAACGGGAGAAGCCAGTAAGGATTCTTTAGCAGATTTATGGTTATAAACAATGGGTCAGTCAGAGCTTAAGAACGAACTAAAAGTTCAGGGAGAAGTCAGTGGCTGTTATGATGGTTTTATTCCCACCACTACTTCCAAACAGGCTCTGAGTCAACATATAATAGTGCATTACATTAAAATGCATCGTAGGGCAAGTTGATTATTGTGTAGCCAGCTAAAGAAATTCATTTTTGTTTTAGTTCAGTTAATACTGAACTGGAATAATTTAATTTGCCTAAGAGAATTAATGTGTTACTGTTTTTTACAAAGAGAAAAATTATACTCTTCTCTGGCTATGTTTGATAGAAGTATTTGCAGGAGTTTCCACCCTTAGTTTGTATTGTGATTGGTTGATTTCTCCAGAAATATAAAATTTTCTACTTACCTGACTTGCTATTTATTCGTAGGGTACATTTCAAAAAAAGAAAAGAAAGGGTGCCTGGGTGGCTTAGTCATTAAGTATCTGCCTTTGGCTCAGGTCATGATCCCAGAGTCCCGGGATCGAGCCCCTCATCAGGCTCCCTGCTCAGCAGGAAGCTTGCTTCTCCCCTCTCACTCCTCCTGCTTGTCTTCCCTTTCTAGCTATGTTTCTCTTTGTCAAATAAATAAATAAAATCTTAAAAAAAAGGAAAAGAAACAGCAAACAATCGAAACAGATACTAGATCTTCTAGGCGATTCCCCATTTGTAACTCCTGTGCTCAGTGATGCAGAATTTGAATCTGGTGATTATGATTAGACACATATTTAAAAGATTTTGCAGTAATTGAGAAGTGGACACTTGCTGCCCCATCAACTCATTTGTATTTACTCCGTGGAACAGTTGTGAAAGCGATCTCAAAGTAGAATCCTGAAACGATTTCAGTTAGTGGCTAGTTACTAACTGAAATCCTTTTCTCCACTAACTGAAATCCTTTTATAGGCAAACCTTAGGTTATGATGATTCTGAGCTTAGGTAGATAAAGAGAAGTTACCTTTGTTTCTCTTGTGGGATACCAGCCATCATAAAAACAGCATGAACATATTAATACATAAAAATACCCTGAGATGATCTAATGCACTCTCTCTTCTCTTCCTTCTCTCCGATCCGTGGTATAGGTACAACCCTAAGAGGCTGTACAATTTATTAGTGCCAAAGTAGGGCAAGAATTCTACCACCTGATTGCAGTCAATTTATATAAATACCAAACCACTATTCAGTGTTGACTGGATAGATGAAAGCAAAATAAAAAAGAGTTGATGGCTAAATGCTATTATCTTTTACAAAGACTCTTTACATAGTTTAGAGTTTACCAAACTATTCAGTTTAATAGCTGGTACTGCAAGCAAATTCTATTTTTTTTAAAGATTTTATTTATTTATTTGACAGAGAAAAACATAGCTAGAGAAGGAACACAAGCAGAGGGAGTGGGAGAGGGAGAAGAAGGCTTCCTGCCGAGTAGGGAGCCCAATGTGGGGCTCGATCCCAGGACTCCGGGATCATGACCTTAGCCGAAGGCAGATGTTTAACCAACTGAGCCACCTAGGCACCCCAGCAAGCAAATTCTAGAAGTATGTTTGTCCTATTATTAATCTTTGATATCAAGCCAGTAGTGTCTCACTCTCTCATAAGAAAGTGTACATAAAATTTCAGGGATGCTCTTGATTTAAGTATTGTTCTGTGCTTCTGTAATGTCTCATACAGGGACATTTTAAAATAGTGGGACATTCTCATTCTATATATCATGTCCATCTAAAAGAGTATTCAAACACTTTTTTTAAAAAGTAATGCTGTAAATGAATGCATGCCAGTACAAATTGTTTTTGAAAAAAAGAGATGTAATCTATTTAGGCCAAATATTGTGAACTTTGTGTTAAGGTGCCATTTGCCACCAAGTTATCAGGGTGGGGTTACTGGAGGATATTATTTAAGTATCCAAGAGCAGCTCTATTTCTTGCTAGCAGGCCTTGGAAGAAAGGAACTTTTAAAAGTATTTATGATCCAAAACTATGTTTGTCAAATGCAGTAGGCAAGTGGGTTCTGGTGCTGACTCAAGCAGAAGGGTTTTCATTAGCATGGGCCTGGGGGGATGAACAAAATGTAAACAAAGTTCGTCTTGGTTTTGACCTAGAGCAGCACTGTGAGTACACCTCTGACTGTCCACCTTGAGTTAATGGCACTGAGGATAAACAACCTGTCTTCTTGTTAAAGCCAATTTATGTATGGCAACCATGGTGCCTGCAAACCAGGTTATTTAGGAGGTGTTGGAAATCACAGAGATTAAATGTCAGTTTCCTAAAGAGTTATGTTAATACCATAACGATGATGTCAGTTTACACCCTAAATCATACTCACACCCTGACAGAGGGGTCTTGTTGACTCTCTCTGTGACGTCATATTCTCGGTGTGGGGTGCCTTCTCAGTCCGTGCAGAAAGAACAGTGTGGCTTCTCGCTCAGTATTAATTAAAGTGTGCGCTTACATACTTATTACATACTTGCTGCATCCTTATCCCACAAAAATGTCATCTTTGTCTGCCCGCTGACTCCTGGTCATGATGACAGTGGCCACTCTTCTGTGCTATGATAATTACTGAAGTGTCATGCTGGTTGCTTCAATGGCTCTGGCTGTGACCCCTCTTTGGCAAAGTTGTATTGTGTAGATAGATTAACCTTTATGCTGTTAGTTACGCATCTAGCAAGCTCTGAAGTGGGATGTGGGCTTGGGCTGTCTAGGAAGAAATTCAGGGGTAGGAAGGTCAAAAGCTAAGCAGTGGTTTTGAAACAGATTTCTTGGACCACTTGGACTCCAAAATCATACGGTCCAGTATATAGGAAATACAGATTTCTTAGCCCCAGACTTACTGAATCAGAATGTCTTGAGATAAGACCAAAATTATTCTTTACGGGATCTTCACATAATTCTGGGGGTGCAGGCTGAAGTTTTAAAAACTACCGAGTCAGGGTAATTGACCTAGGGTGATAGGCAGAAATGGCAGCAGGTAAACATATTTTTTAATATGATGAGATTAGCATCTCTTCATGGGGGAGTTGGTGTTGGCTGTTTGTGTTTCTTTTTATGTGAAAAGTTTACTTCATCCCTTGTGTTACTGATGCCTTTACTATGGATTTGTAAATACTCTTAATATATAAGGAAAATCAACTTTTGTCAAATATGTTGAAACTATTTTTTGCTTTTTTCTCTTTTGAGTTTGTTTTGATTTTTCTTTTTCTGTTTTTTTTTTTTTTGCATTTGAAATGGTCATATTTTTATTTGGAATATAGGCTGTTATAAATAGTCCTACTGCCTATTAGCTTCCCATTGCTGTGGTAATAAATTATCACAAGCTTAGTGACTCAAAACAACAGAAATTCATTATCTTACTAGTATAAATGATATGTTTTCTTTAATTACAGTTTCTAACATTTATTTTCTTACATACAGAAATACATCTCGGGCTCCTGGGTGGCTCAGTCAGCTAAGCTTCTGACTTCAGCTCAGGTCATGATCTCAGGGTCCTGGGATTCAGCCCCATGTTCAGCCCTGCTCTGTGCTCAGTGGGGAGTCTGCTTGTCCCTCTCCCTGTGCCCCTCCCTCTGCTCATGCTCTCTCTGTCTCTCTCTCAAATAAATAAATAAAATCTTAAAAAAAGAAAAGAAATCCAGTTGACTTTGGCCTTTTGATTTTTATATCCAGCAATTTTGCTAAACTTCCCTCCCCTTTCTTCCTCCCTCCCTCTTTCCCTCCCTTCTTTCCCTCCTGCCTTCTTTCCTTCCATCCCTCTTTGTTCTTTCTTTCTTGGCATATAGTTGACAGTTGACACACAAAGTTACATTAGTTTTGAATATAATACAACAATTCAGCAACTCTATATGTTGTGCTGTGCTCACCACAAGTGTGGCTACCATCTGTCACCATACAACGCTATTACAGTACCATTGACTATATGTCCTACGCTGTACATTTCCTCCCCATGACTTATTGATTCCATAACTGGAAGCCTGTACCTTCCATTCCCCTAAATAGAAGTTTCCATCCATTTTCATGTATGAAATTAACGTATGATATTCCTTTCTTACACTGATCTTGTTGAACTTGTCAAAAAAGTTATGCTAGCCTTATAAAATGAGTTGATAATTGTAATGTCTGATTCTCTTATGTAGAAGAGTTGTACAAGATTGAAATTATTTATTTATTGAGAGTTTTGCTCTTTAAAATTTGGGTAAATTGTACTTTTTACTCTGAATTTGTCCACTTTATCGAAATCTTTTAATTGATTTGCAACAAGTCTTTTATAATCTCCTCTTATTTCATTAATGTCTGTGGAATGTATAATCATATCCTATTTTAAAGAACTCTTGTATTTTTTTATTTGTACATTCTTTTTGTTTTGATCAGCCTCACTCGGTATATAAAATTTATTAGACTTCTATATGTTTGATAGTATGTGCCTGATGATTTTTTAGGTATTTTTCTGCTTTCCCTTGTTTCTGCTGGCTTTTATTCATGAAATCTAGTTGGGATTGGTCTCTGAGTTACCTGGAACGCGCTGTTGTGTTTTCTATCCCTTTGTGACTCTCCACCCTGCTTCATACCCAAAGATCTCTGTGGGGAAGGAAGCTTAGTTACAGAAAATAAAGATGACATCTTTAAGGCGTCTGCCTTTCAGCTTCAACTCCTCTACGAACCAGTGATGTGGATCTGGTTCCTTGAAGACTATTTTCTGATGATTCTGTGGCTTGCTTACATCACTGGATCTTGAAAGAATGTGTTATTATCACATTTGTTAGCTTTTGTGTAGAATTTAATTTTATTTATATAGTTTATTTTGTTTATATAGTTTATCCCTAATTATAGCTTTGCTCATAGAATTATCTATTTATAGTTAAGGTAAATGTGTAATACTACTATGGCAGATTGAAATGGATAAAGATGCAGATTTGGTTCAAATTCCAGAAATTTCACTAATTTGATTTGTTTCTATGGGTGAGTTAATTTATTTTAGTAAATTGCAATTACTTTGTCTGTTTTCTTCCTGGGCAGATTTGGGGAGTTAAATGAGATACATTTATATAGAGAAACTAGCACATAACACATTCTCTTTGCCTAGTATTCTTTCATCATTTCTTGAGTGTATACGTCTATAACAGACTTACCGTTTATTAAAGTTTATGACATTGGGTATAGGTATGTTATTTTTTCTATTTACTAATATTTAATTTTTGGTGACAGTCAATAAATGTGGTTTTCCTTATTACTTGCTTCGCTAGTTTATAGCACATTAATTTCCGACAGTTTTGTACCTGTGTTTGAAATTTTATTCTATTTAATTGGTTTTAAGTCTTCATTTTGGTTTTAATGATTTTTAAATTACATTATATATCTTTTTTTAGAAAGTTTATTTTTTATTTTTTAGATTTTATTTATTTATTTGAGAGAGAAGGTGTGTGAAAGAGCACAAACAGGGGGAGAGGCAGAGGCAGAGGGAAAAGCAGACTCCTCGCTGAGAAGGGAGCCTGATGTGGGGCTCAATCCCAGGACCCGGGGATCATGACCTCAGCCAAAGGCAGTCACTTAACTGACTGAGCCACCCAGGCACCCAAAAATACATTGTATATCTTTTTAAAATTTTTGTTCATTAGGGGTGTCTGGGTGGCTGGCAAGCTTTACATTCAAGCTCTCTAGCTTCAGCTTATTCTCATCTTTATATTGAAAGTAGATTAGTTTTCCTGGTGATTGGTGTTCAATAATCATGTTTGTAGAAGACAATTTATGAAGTAAAATACTACTTTATTAATTTTCCATAGGGAGATTTTTCCCATGCAAGATAACTATGAAGTTTATATTCCCTCTCTAAATGCCCTCTCTACTTACCCTAGCAGTCAAAGTACTAGTGTTTATTGGTCACAAATGGAAAGCAAAGATGAATATTTGTTTTGACATGCCTTTCATCTAAGCTGCAGGGGTATCTAATAAGATATTCTTTCACCCAGAGAGGTAATACCTTTATTTATTCTCCCAGAGAACAGCATATCAAAAGGTCTGAACTTGTACAAAGATTTGATTTAATCTATCAGATAATATATTTTAGAAACATTGAGTAGTGAGTGGATTACATTTATTTTTGCACCCAAAAAATAATTATTGAGTCTCTGTATGTTGATTTGTCAAACTTCACAGAGGTTCTGGGAACATTTGCAACTGTCATCATGACCTTTGTCATGTAAAGAAAGCCACATTGTTATCCCAAGTTTTTTTGGACTCTACTTTCCAAATATTGTCCACTGAAAAATGTTTAATTATATTGAAAAGAAACTATTTTTTAGTTTACCCTCTAATTTCAACTACATCCTAGTAAGATCTGGGTTTTTATATATCTAATTTTTCCCCAAAGTGTATTTAAGACAATTGGTCAAAATATATTTTACAATCTAATAAAATTAAATTATATTTTTTCTCATTTTAAAGAGGAATCATCAGGCCAAAGAATAATTTCGAAGGAGAAGTCCTATTGAGAATGGTGGAATTTGATAAGCAATATGTAGTGTAATCTGAAGGGTCTGTTCTCATACAGACTGTCAATGCAAGGATAGATTTTAGAAAAGTTGAGTAGTGAATGGATTGCATTTATGTATGTATTAAACAAATAATTATTTGTTGCTGTGCTGGCCTCTGTGTTTCACACATTGATTCCAAATTTGTCATTTAATTACTTCCATATCCAAGGAATGACAATGCAATTTTTGGAGTACCTTTTTAAATAAGCCAGGTGCAAGAACATGTCATAGAAACTGAGTGAATTAACATGATGTTATTGGAAATAAGCTTTTAAAATGTTGGACTGTGTATACCAAAAAATGATGACTTTAATGGACTCATTACCCTTCTTTCTAGCAGTAAATAGACCTCCAAGCCAATTCTCTATCAAGGTCACTCCTAAGTTTGTAACAGTAAAGCGAAGTCATCTCTTATAGGAGAATGATTATATGTCTAAACACTTTACAGAGACAGGTATCTAATTAACATGAATCATATAAGATCATAAAGGTACAAATTAATGACAAGGGAGACGTGAAGACTTTCCTATCTTACCTCACCAGGTTTTGTTATCATGTTTATCAATATATTAACTTATGATCCATTCTTTACGGTGGAATGTTTAGGAAAGGCCTGTGAAATCAGAACATTTTGTTTGTTGCTAGTAGTATATTTCAGCAGAGTGCTGCTGGGTATACCTGTGGTTGTAACAGACCCGTTGGTGCTCTCTCCCTATATTTTGCCCTTGTGTTTCAGTACCCACACACCTGATTTCTGACTGCCAGCTATCGTGTCTCCACTTCACTCATGCTACAGCCACTTTGCCCACCTGTGCAGCAGGCATAGGTCATCCTCAACTGTAAACTGATGGTAGCTGTTGTCTAAATACAGGGTCTCCCTCATTTCCGGGATGGTTTAACCCTGCAGTGCATGCACTACACTGACTTCCGACATTTTCCCTACCAGGGCGGAGCTTCAGTTGCCCATAGGTGTAACTGGCCTCTTCTATTGGCTATTTTCCCTTTTCTATTTCATTTTGCATTTACTTACCAGTGTGCCTTTACACCCATTCCCTTCCTTTTCAGACTGCCCACAAATCCTGTTTCTCAGGCTCTAATTCTGGGTAAACTGAACCTCAGATGTGATCAAAACAGAGAAGCCCAGGTCAGTAATTTGTCAAATATAAACTAGCATACATTTTGAAAAAGATGTCTGTTAATTTAAACACAGCAAAGTATTTTCCAGAAAAATGCGACAAATTACATTCTGGGCCCAACCAGATGTGACCTTTTTTTTTTTTTCCTTTGGTACGATTAATTAATTTATTTGAGAGAGAGAGAGAGAGGGCCCGCACAAGTGTGTGTGCATGAGTGGGGGACAGGGCACAGAGAGAGGGAGAGAAGCAGACTCCACAATCACTGAATACAGAGCCCAACACAGGGCTCAATCTTAGGACTCTGAGATTGTGACCTCAGTGAAAATCAAGAGTTGGATACTTAACTAAGTCACCCAAGCACCAATGACCTTTGACAAGAATTAGAGCCTGATATTTTGAGCAGTTGTGGGAAATTTCTTGAGGCAAGGGCTCTTCCCCCTAGGTTTTATTTTATTTATTTATTTTTATTTTATTTTAATTCCAGTAAACTAACATACAGTGTTACATTAGTTTCGGGCATGCAATATAGTGATTCAGCAATTTTATACATTATGTGGTGCTCATCATGGTAAGTGTGCTCTTAATTTCTTCACCTATTTCACTCCTCCCCGACCCTCCCCTCTGGCAACCATCACTTTGTTCTTTATGTTTAAGAATCTGTTTTCTTATTTGTCTCTTTTTTCCTTTGTTTTGTTCCCTAAATTCCACATATGAGTAAAATCCCAGGGTATTTGTCTTTCTCTGATTGATTTATTTCACTTAGCTTTATATCCTCTAGGTCCACCCATGTTGTTGCCCATGATAAGATTTCATTCTTTTTTATGGCTGAGTAATATTCTACTGTATGTACATATATACTAGATCTTCTTTATCCATTCATTTATCAATGGACACGTAGGTTGCTTTCATAATTTAGCTATTGGGCTTCTTGGCCTTTTGGCTAATATCAAGTGTATTGTAAATAACGTTGCAGTAAACACAGAGGTGCATATATCTTTTCAAATTAGTGTTTTTGTATTTTTTTGATAAACACCCAGTAGTGGAATTATTGGATTATATGGTAATTTTTTTTTAATTTTTTGAAGAACCCTCATACTGTTTTCCAGAGTGACTGAACCAATTTGCCTTCCCACCAACAGTGCACAAGGGTTCCTTTTTCTCCACATCCTCACCAATACTTGTTATTTCTTGTGTTTTTTTTTATTTTTACTGTTCTGATAAATGTGAGGTGATATCTCATTGTGATTTTGATTTGCATTTTCCTGATGATATGTGCTGTTTAGCATCTTTTCATGTGTCTCTTGGCATTTGTATGTCTCCTTTGGAGAAATGTCTGTTCATGTGTCTGCCCATTGTTAAATTGTGTTATTTGTGGGGTTTTTTGGTGTTGAGTTGTATAAATTCTTTATATATTTTGGACACTAAACCTTTATTAGAGATGTCATTTGCAAATATCTTCTCCCATTTAGTGGTTTGCCTTTTAGTTTTGTTGATTGTTTCCTTTGCTGTGCAGAAGTTTTTATTTTGATGTAGTCCCTATAGTTTATTTTTGCTGTTGTTTCCCTTGCCTCGGGACATACATCCAGAAAAATGTTGCTATGGCTACGTCAGAGAAATTATTGCATGCCTTCCCTTCTAGGATTTTTGTGCTTTCAGGTCTCACATTTAGGTCTTTATTTTTATTTTATTTTATTTTTAAGATTTTATTTATTTGACAGAGAGAAACACAGCCAGAGAGGGAACACAAGCAGGGAGAGTGAGAGAGGGAGAAGCAGGCTTCCCGCCGAGCAGGGAGCCCAATGTGGGACTCTATCCTGGGTCTCCGGGATCATGACCTGAGCCGAAGGCAGTCGCTTAACCAACTGAGCCACCCAGGTGTCCCCACATTTAGGTCTTTAATGCATTTTGAATTTATTTTTGTGTATGGGGTGATTAAGTGGTCTAGTCTCATTCTTTTGCATGTAGTTGTCCAGTTTTTTCCAACACTTGTGTTGAAAAGACTTTTTCCCACTTTCCTGCCTCCTTTGTCAAAGTTTAATTGACCGTATAATTGTGGATTTATTTCTAGGCTCTCCGTTCCATTTATCTATGAGTTTGTTTTTGTGCCAGTACCATATTGTACGATTACTCCAGTTTTGTAGTATATCTTGAAATCTGGGATTATGATACCTCTGGTTTAGTTTTTCTTTCTCAAAATTGCTTTGGCTATTTGGGGTCTTTTGTGATTACATACAAATTTTAGGATTATTTGTTCTAGTTCTCTGAAAAAGACTATTGGTATTTTCCTAAGGATTACATTAAATCTGTAGATTTCTTTGGGTAGTATGTTCTTCTCCCTAGGTTTTATATAAGCAGGGGTGGCTAGCATATAGACATAGAACAGATGGGGATATACCAAGTTTCTCATAATTAAGTTTTGTTTTTAAAATTAAGAAAAGCTTGAGTTTGTCTTATTTGAACTCAATCACTAAGTACATGCCCAGAAATTGGCTCATTTTCAAACTTTGGGACCAATTTAATATGCTCCATTTGTCCTTATTATGCTTGTTTTTTTCAAGATACTTCACAATGAAATTTGAATTTAATGGAAATCCATTAAAATTCTTAAAATAGAGGATTGACTTAGTCTAATTTACATTTTAGAAGGTTACATAGGCTCATCTGTAGAAAATTGTTTGAAGAAAGCCAGTATGGAAGTAGAGAGACTACTTAAGAGACAGTTCTAGTAGGGTGGTGGCTGATGGGGATAGAAGCTGTTGGATGGCCTGAGCTATATTTTGGTTATAGAATCAGTCAAAGTCATTAGCACTTACTAATGGATCAAATGAGGGAGAGGGATGTGAGGGAAGGGATGAACTCAAGGAGGAGTACTTAGTTTCTGTCTTGAGCAATAGGTCGGTGGGGTCATATTTATTGGGGGTATTGGGGAGTACAAGTGTGTTTAATAATTTTGAACATTTTAAAAGGGACTTCGATGAGATCTCATAGAGACAGTGTTAAAAGCAGAGGGCATGGGACAAAACTTAACGTGGAACATCACCATTTAATAGTTGGGTAGATGGGGAAGAAGCAAAAAATAAGAGAGTGGCCAATGAAATGTAAGCTCTATCTTGAAAGGATGGTGTAAAAGTCAAGAAAGAAAAGTGTTGCCATGAATAGAAAATAGTTACTTTTTTTCAGATTCTTCCCAGAGGTTAAGAAAGATGAGGACAGAAAAGTAGACTTTGTATTTGGCAATCTATAGGTCTTAGACAAATTTGGCAAAGGCCATTCTGGCAGATGGTTGGGATGGGGCTGAAGTTTGAAAAGAACTGGGAGAGTAAAGAAGGCACATGTATATGAGTCTTAAGAACTTCGGTGAAACAAACAAACAAACAAAAAAATGAGTTAGTAGTTCCCAGAAGGGGTGCTGATGAACATGGTCTGAAAGACAGAGAGAGATGGTTTCAAAAAAGGACTATGGGCGGGGGAGGATGGGCACCTGTGTGGCTTAGTTGTTAAGTGTTTGCCTTTGACTCAGGGATGGAGCCTGGCATCGGGCTCCCTGCTAGGCGGGAAGCCTGCTTCTCCCTCTCCCACTCCCCCTGCTGTGTTCCCTCTCTCATTGTCTCTCTGTCAATGAACAAATAAAATCTTAAAAAAAAGAGAAAGACTATTTGGGAAGGAGCAAAGTCCTTGAGACAAACGGGTGATGTCTTTTTATATAAATAGGGCACTAACTCCATTGTCTGGAGGCAAGGAGAGAAGGTAAGCACAGGTGGATGTGTAAGTCTGGTGAACTGTAATAAGATTAGGTCATCAACTAAGAATGAGGAGGAAAGAAGAGGTGTGGGAGTGCTGAGGACAGAGAAGATATGGAATAGTGACCTAGTATAGTGAGATGAGAGATGTATTGGAGAAGTAGATTGGATTGTGGGAAAGCATTTTATATTAATCTGATATTTGAGACTGAGTATTCAAAATGAAAAAGAAGGCCAATTCCATTGAATCACTTGTTTAGCTGTTTGTGGGAGGACAGAGATGGAAGGTGAAAGATTTCAGATATGAAAGGGGAAGCAGGGCAAAGAGTTTGAAGGCATTCACCAAGAGGCGGCATATTTGAACTCATGAAACTTGATTAGATACAAAGGAAAGCAGGGTGGCAGATAGTGGAAAGTGGAAGAAATCAAAACATGGAAGCTTCGATGAAGCTGCGGAACTGTGCAATCAGAAAATACGAGCTAGTGATGTGGAAGGAGAAGGAGGAAGTGGTCAGAGGTTGAGAAGACTGAAACAGAAGACTGTCCTCCTGGGTTGGGATGGGGAGAATGGAGGTCTGAAAACAGAATTCCGGGTGTCAGCTGCCTCGTCCGTGGGGTCACTTGAGTTCCTGTGAATACTGTCTGTAGTTGGAGAGATCACAGGGGACTGTGGGCCAGACTATGAGTCTTCAGCAAAAGTGAGAACCTTGTTGGGAGGTCAGGGAAAGACACAAGCAGGCAAGCAGTTCAGATGAATCTGAAAAGGGTAAGGTTTTGTATAAGATGAACGTGATCATGTTCTGAAAGTGGCATTAAAGAGCAAAAAGGAGCGATTTGAAAAGCAAATAAGAAGAAAATCCATTTTTAAAGACATATAATCCTAGCATAAAGATGCTGAAGTATCCAACGAGGAACGTTTAAAGTCCCAACTATTTGTCATTTACATATTTGTGTGAGGCTGTTTAAGCCTGTGCTTGGATACTGCTGGGGAGCCCATTGGAGAGGAGGCACCTCAGGAAACTGAAAAAAAAAAAAAGCTAGAAAATGGAAAATAAAAATAAGTTTTAACAATGTGAAAATAAAATAAGTATTTCTTTCCTCATCTGGTCTGAAAATAATCATTAGATTTGATGACTTCTAATTATTCCTTACAGTCTAAACCTTCCCACCTTTACCATTCAGAAAAGATAATAGAAGCATATCAATCATTTTATTGCTGTCAACATAAGCCTTTGGAAATTACAAACCAACTTAAAATAGCCAATGGAGGACCAAGCAAAGAACTAGCACCCAAATAAGCCAAGAACTTTTATATTGAAACCTGAAAGAAAGCCCGTTGTTTTAAACATCACCAAAGATGAATATTAGAGTTTAAAAATACTTGTAAAATAGCAAAAGAAAAATAAGTTAGACTAGGTACCGCTTGATGATAAAGTGTTCAGTAATTCAAATATAACTAAATGGAAGGAATACAACAGTTAAATAATAAGTTATTCCTTGTTTTAAAATTCTTTGATGGTTAATAGGTTGATCCATTCATGCTTTTGTCCTAACATAAATTGAACAACCTAGAACTGGGAGGCAGATTCTGTTTCATGGAGACTAGTAATCTATGTGGACTGGTGTATTGCAGAGCAAAGGGAAGTAAGTCTTAAAAATACCAGAAATCCTACAAATGGTTGGAATTTATTAAATAGGCATGGGAAAATGTGGTAAATACTTTTAGAATTTCATTTGTAGGTTTTGAATGTCTTTCCTAAATTGACTATTTTAGCCAATGATTATAAAACTTTTTAGTTCCTACTCTAGCCAAAGGGTATCATATTTGTTACACTCTGGTTGACCTTCAGATGTTGGTATAAATTCAGAAATGAATTGTGTATATAACTAAAAACATCCAGTTAGAGTGAATATGTAATTTTTCAAGCTATATAATTAAAATTCTGTCAGGAAATTACACTGAATGGAGATTACGAGGCTAAAAACTATACGCCAATGTAGAAGAGATTTCCAGATGAAGGCTTATATATATCCCTAGATAGGTAATTTTTCTGTAAATTTTTAGTGCACATACAGTTACATCAGGCAATATACATAGAGGCTAATAAGATGTAACAGATGTATCTGGAATTCAATGTCAAAATTAGCTCAAAATAATATTTTGTTGATACTAAGTTATAAAGAATTGATGATACACTAATTTTTGACCATAAGGGCCACCTCTTTAGAAAGCCAGATATTTGATAAACATCACTTTCTTTTCAAAGTATATCCACATAACATTTAAATTACTATTTCTTCCTACTCCCTTTTGTTAAGAACATGTTTATCTGAGATTCAGCTTGCAATATAGATTTGAATTATAACTATTTGCCTATAAAATAATTTCTGTATCTTATATCTGTAGAATGACCTAAGATCTATGAGTTGGAGTAAAGGATCTACAGAGAAGAATTGATTACTGCCCAAAGGTGGTTTATTGAAAAAATGACATGCCTTTAAATGATTGTTAGAATTGTGTCTTAACAAGATAATTTTAAAATTTAAGAATAAAAAGTTAGAACATCAGTGTGTAATCCTGACAAAAAATTTATTTGAAAGTATCTTCCTAGAAGGATTGACAACTAATACTGTCACTTTTTATATCTTTCATGGCTTTTTACTAATAAATCTTAATAACAACAGTTATTGAAGATGGTCACTCTCACATTTTTTAGACAACCCAAAAATCTTTTTGAAGATATCAGGAGTCTTTAAAGAACACTTCTGATGATACATCAAAGTGACACAAGCTACTTGTGGTTAGATACCATTCCACTAGTAAATTAACCAATATTTTTTTTATTCCTTCAAACTCCTGAGCCCAGCATACTCAAATATATTTCAATAAATACCTCTTGACTTTATTTCTGGAAAGATTATCCATCATTAATGGAACTCCCCTCTCCCAATGGGAGAGAAAGAAATAAAAGAAAAAGCCCCTGTGAATGACTTTATTTATACCTCTGCATTTTGGCATGCTACAGACTATCAAAATTTCACATAGTCTACAAACATAAAATAAGATGTATATTGTGACTTTGAAAATATTGACATCATCTGCTATAATATAGAGAAAAATAGCTCTAATAAATTAGTGCACTCCCTAGCCCCCTTTGATAAGTGTTGGAAGTTGAATGACTATTCTTTGATTTTGTAACACCCTGGGAAACTTGAGTAACTGGCCGGGAATAATTCTTAAAAGATTTTGTCACATCCAGTTTCACTTTAGTGGGCTCATATTAATGCTGAATTTAGAAAAGAAAAAAAAAATTCTCTACTTTGCTATAGTAAACTTACCCTAAGAATGCTTTGATTCTATTTAGAGATTTTTAAAACCAGGTAATAATATATAGCAAACACATAGAAATAACATATCAGAAATAATACATTATTAAAATTTGAAGCTAGAGATATATATCATACTATATAATTTGGGAACTATCTATCAATTGGAACATTATATAAGCCAAGAGCTTATTAACAAACCAAATCAGGAATGTAAAATTTATTCTACTGAGAAAATTTAGTTAGGGAGTGAGATAGAATAAGGATATGGGGTTGTCTAGTACAATTCCAATTGTGTTAACACAATACCATCAACTCTGTTAAAAATTTTTAGTTGACCCCTTTAAAATAGCAGCAGAGGGTTGTTTAAAAAAGTACCAAACTCAGTTAAAACTAGTAGTACAGTATTACTTTACAGAATAATTCTAACTTTTCCCACTAAACATTTTACATGTTCTAAAAACTTTTTTAGATCCCCTTAAAAAAATTCCCCCAAAGCTTAACCATACTGTAGGCTCTTTTTCCACAGCTCAGCTTAAGTAAATTATTTTAACTTCAGAGTTGTATAATAAAGAGCTGGATATAGATGAATAACACTTACTCAACACACATCTGAAAATACAGTGTGGTTTCCGTTTTTTCTTTGGAAGGTAATTTACCATTAGGGATGACAACCATGTCAGGTGTTACCTTGCTTCAGTCAGAGAAGTACACTTGGCGAGTGTACACTATTAGGTCACAGCCACAGTGATAAGGAGAAAAATGAGTGTGATATCCTGCAACTTCACCAGTATGCAATATTCATAAATACTGCATCTACTACTAAAAACAAACTAGAGTTAGAAAACTCCATGACTCCATGGGAATTTTAGCTGAAGCCCCATCTCAAGATTTAGGTACAGACATTGTCAATTTCCCCCAAATGAAGCTCACCCTATTGCCATTCTCTTATGGAAATTTCCTCCCAGAAAACATTTCCTAATTTGAGGTTTATTTTATCTAGTGCAATTATTAGGGTAGGGGTGGTTGGTGGCTTGTAAACCAGGCTGTGTAGCCAGATTTGTTTTCTTTAATAGTTAATCGTGGTCTGAGTATATGGTTGGATTTTTATTTCTATTATCTGTGAAATTGACCAGGTGCTTGGCACATATTTCAAATTCTTCCTGCATATGTGAGCTCATATTACATGTTTAGTCCTTTTTGAAATTTGCCTGAGCTACATGGCAAATCAAAATAGAGCAAGGAGAATTGTGCCAATAGCCATCTTAAGGCCAGTTCTTTTGCATGACTGAGTTTAATTTATTCCACGTTCTGGAGATACAGGACCGGCCACACAGAAGCAAAGAAGACCCTACAGGCCATACTGGCACAAAGGAGACCCTGTCTCAAGTTTTAGTTCACTGTCATGATTCTATTAGTTTTAATGTAAGAAACATTTTACAAATGCTAAGGAGAGCTCTTGCCCAACAGCACTGTTTCCATCTGTTTTTCTCATTGTGGTTTCTCACCTCACTCCACAGTTACTTAGCACCTAGTTGTGCATCATAAATCATATTTTGGTGGTGGGAGTTGAATCTAAATCACCACTACTGAGAGCAAGCATGCTGGGATCCTGGCTACTTCGTATATTGTACTGTACTGTACTTTGTGATTCGACTTCGGGTTGTACCAGGGGAGGCAGATCCCAGGGTCTGGCTAAAGTGATGGTCAGAGGAGCTTCTCATGTGGCCAATGGTAGCTGTGCCCCCCATGCTGCTACTCAGGCCCCCACCTCCTCCCAGGCTGCTCAGCCCAATGCCTCCACCACTCCCTCCAGCTGCAGTGCCAACCAGACCACTGCCTCCGCTCATCACAGCTGGGCCACTAATTCCACTTATGCCAGAACCGGAAACCACCCTCTCGGTCACAATCACATTTTGGGCATTTGATAACTCAGGGTGTATGCTTAGATTGCCCATCATGCCAGAAGCTGGTCGGATGACTCTTTCTGTTACTACCACATTTGATGACTCTCTAGGATCAGGCATGGTCATAGAGGTGGGTAGACTTGAACTTGGTGCTATTACCCTTTCTGTCACTATAATGTTAGACCCATCTCTCAAGTCAGGCATCTCTAACATTCCATGCAAATCAGTGCCAGAGATTGGGCCAACCACCCTCTCGGTCACCACTACGTTAGATGCGTGTCGATTATCATGAACATGGACAGAGGGCTTCAGAGTGCCAGAGGTGGTGTAAGACTCGGTCACAGTGACATTACCATAGCCCAGAGGATCAGGAATAGGCATAGGATGCTGTACACCAGGTCCTGAGGGGTAGGCACTCTCAGAAATGACTGTGGTGGTGCCGAAATGTGGGGAAATGGGTGGGTGTCCACCAGGGATGGGCTCTGTTCCTTGCTGAGGACAGATCGGTTCGGTGCTCTCAGGGGGCCAAGAGGGATCAGGGTCTGGATATGGTTCAACTTCTTTGCCCAGGGTGATATCTGCCAACTTCTTAAATTTAGGCCCCAGTGTGTCCAAAAAGCTGTCATCCAAGTCTTCTCCAATGAAGCTACAACAGCCCACTGAGCCAGCAGGGGAACCTACACCTTCAATGTCATATATGAGCAAACAGTCATTGGATGGGCGTCCTTCGTCTTCATCTGCATAAGCATATGCTTTCTGGATTGATAGAGGAAAGAGAAAAAGAGATTATGGATACATATTTAACAATAATAGAAGTCTTTATCACACTTTTTTCTTCTGGGGCATTACCAAAGAGGAATATATAAGACAAAATTCTAACCTCTCCAGAGAGGCATTAAAAATCATATAATTTCTTGAAGGAATTTGGTTAGAAATTATTTTAACTCTAGTCCTGTTAATACATTTTTATTTTTAAAATTTATTTAAATGGACTTCCTTCATCATAGTGCACTTTGGATACAAAAGCATATGCGAAAACTCACATGAATTATTTTGTAACCAAGTTAGGAGGTACTTAAAAGTACTGAACAGAAAGTACACCAAATTGTGGGGGCGTTTCTTTTCTTTTTCTTTTTCTTCTTTTTTTGTTTGTTTGTATAAAAAAAATAGCTCATAGCTGATTTGGGTTCACTTGGGATTGCACCTTCCTTCCTCCAATGGAGTGAATTTGGTGGTTCTGTGAAGACTTATTTCAATGTGGCTTTTTCAGCAAAACAACAGAACATTTGACTCTAGATCTATGCCATGTTGGGATTCAGAACTGAAGTTTTTAAAAACAGGATCTCCTTAAAAAAAAAAAAAAAAAAGAGCGCCTGGGTAGCTCAGATGGTTAAGTGTCTGCCTTCGGCTCAGGCCTTGATCCTGGAGTGCTGGGATCGAGTCCTGTGTCCGGCTCCCTGCTCAGTGGGGAGCCTGCTTCTCGTTCTATCTCTCTCTCTATCTCTCTCTCTCTCTCTCTCTCTCTGTCTCACATGAATAAATAAATAAAATCTTAAAAAAAAAATCTCCTTCAACTCAAAGTTAAAGCCCACAGACATGTGGATTATTTTTCTTTAGGATTTATTTATTTATTTCAGAGAGAGAACACAGCAGGAGGAGTAGAGGAGGAGGGAGAGAGAATCTCAAGCAGATTGCCTGCTGAGCACAGAGCCCAGTGTGGGGTTGGTTCCATCTCACAACCCTGAGATCATGACCTGAGCTGAAACCAAGAATTGGATGCTCAACCAACTGTGCCACTCAGATGCCCCAAGCATTTGCACTTTTATTTTATTTTTGTCATTCATAATATTGGGTTGTAAACTTTTAGGTTATGTATCAGAAATATCTTTGTTAGCAAACCAAGTCATTTTGCCGTTTCATTCAAAAATATTTTTGAGTTCTTACTATTTGCCAGACACTCTATTAGGGACTTGGCAATACGGTAGTGAACAGAAACAGATTAAATCTGTCTCTCATATGGCTTACCTTTTAGTAGGACGAGACAGACAGTACATAAACATATTTGTCAGGAGGTGGTAAGTGAAGGGTGAAGAGATAATGTGGCCAAGGGCAGCATCTCATAAAGCGATGTTCGATCAGAGGTTAAAATAAAGCGTCGAGGTAAGGAAAGCACATAGAGTGTCCTGGGCAGAAGGAGTTACAAGGTGCAAAAGTTTTGGGGCAGAACTGTACTCTTTCATGAAAAGAACATTCATTTGTAGGGACATGGATAGGAAACATTCCTGTGGATTCAGCAACAGGTTTATTATTATTATATAAAGTTATTTGAAAGGCTTTTATCACTCTTTTAGTTCAAGATATCAACCACCCTCTAAACCAATAGATGAGTTAAAGAAGGTATTTTAGGCCAGGATGTAGAAGGATTTATATCTGTCAGAGACAGTTTCAGAGACAGGAAATCCCCGAAAGCATAAGTATCATCTGGTGTATAGCCACAGACAGTTCTGTCTCTACCTGAGGATGGCAAAATTAATTCTTGCTGGTTCTTAGAATATTCTGGAAGCATGCTATGGCTCTTGAACCCACACTTTCTGAATGTGTACAGTGTGCCTGGAACTGAGCTAGGTACTGGCAACATGATGTAGAGAACATATGGACAAGGCATTAAAACCATGGTAGACATATAAATGTATTTTAACAATGATAGATTCTATAAAGTCCATATAAGAACACTACAGAAATACAGGTAAAGAAACTTCAATTCTATTTTGGATGTGAGGGTTACCAGTAAAACTTCAGGAAGGCAGTGATATTTGAAGTGAGTCTTTAAAGATGAATAGGGTTTATGAAAGAGATGATGGATAAAAACATCCTGGGAGGGGCACATCACAGGCAAAGGCATGGTGTGAATGAGGCAAAGACACTCGCTATGTGGGGTTAGCGGTAAGGAGTAATTGGAAATGAGGGAAGGGATCATTTTATGAATAATCTTAATTGTTGTATTAAGGAGTTTGGACTTCATTGCCTTGGACAAAGAGAGCTGAGAGCCATTGGCTATTTTTAAGTAGAGGAGTAAAGTGATCAGTTTGGAATTATAGAAATTTTATCCAGCAGAAGTATGATTGTCAGGCATTGACTAGAGGTTGGGAATCTGCCAAAGCCCTGTTGGAAAAATAGTGGCAGCCTGGAGTAGAGCCAGAGGCACAGGATGGAGGGAAGGCATGGTGCTCGAGACCTTACCTGACAGAAGTAGCTTTCCATGAAGTTCATATTCAGACCTTCTCTACACTCCCTCATAGAATTTCTTCTTAATGTTCCAGAATATTCTTGACATATTTCAGGTACTCCTGAAGTTTTAACTCCTTCTGTTAGTTCAAAGCCCGTTGTTCTTTCTCCTCCTCCCAGATCTTGTATTTCTCTGCCACCATACTCATTGGTGTAAACCCCTAAAAGTGGTGATAAAATTAAGTACATTTTCTATATTGTATTGTAGACCAAAAATAAATAACTTTTATAATGTATGGTTTCTTCATTGAGCTAAAATAAAGGTGATACATGAAGGGCTATAAATACAATATTGAGTTCAAAATATTAGTAGTAAAGTATGTTAATTTGTTAGTGGTTTGATGTTAATTATTTATTGCTAATTATATGTTGTGCTAGAAGAGGGGGGATGCATAGAGGTTATAAAAACCTATACTTTAGTGAGTTTGATTTCAAATTGAGGGAGTCTGGGGGGAAATACCCAAATTCTAAAAGTTAAATAGTGTGAGAAAACCCCCAACACAGTAGAAGCACAGGGCATCCAGAGGAAGACCTGAGAACCACTGGCATGAGAGGCCACGGCTGCGGTGAGGGGAAAGTTCTGCATGGAGACTCTAGTTTTCACTTGGATGTGATGGATGACTAGAAGCCTGTTACCATATTTGAGGCAAGTTAAACAAAATGATGACTCAGACTCTGAAAAAGCCATGGATAGGGAAAGTACTGACAGTGGGATAGGTGCCCCATGTCTTTAATGTTTTAAAGATCTTGATTTTTAGGGACAAGATGTTTTTCATCCTTTTACAACCCTGGTGCCTCTCATTGTCCTTTGTTCCAGATTTGTGTAAAGGCTTAAAGTTGTAATGAGGGGATAAATGCATAAGTAAATCCTGATGGATTTGATGATTTGACAAGCCTTGAGAACAGATTGGGTGTCAGGAATAGGGAAATGGGAGAGTCAAGCTGGGCTGCTGCTTTTGAGGTGAGAGGATGTTGATGTCATTAACACAAATGGAATCATCAGGAAGAGAAATAGGCGTAGAGGCAAGTGTGCTAGTAGTTCAAGTAAGGTGCAGTCCTATAAACATTCTTATGCTTCTCCTATTTTAAAGATTTCAAAATAGGAATGATAACAAGTTTGAAAAAGACTAGAGAAAAAGAAGAGAATCACTAACTTTGTTTACTCTGAGAAAAGGCAAAACGGTACAACTGTTTTCAAAGATACAAAAAGTTTAAAAGAAAAAGTTTTGTTTTTTTTTTATTAGTGTGGTAGGTAACCCTTGCTGTGAAATTTGAATTGTTCCCTCATTTCTTCCTGGTCATTTCTTCCTGAAAACTGGTCTAGACCCCTGTTTTAAGGCCTATTGTCGTCAGAGTCTTGGTTAGCCGTGTGCAAGGAGGAACTCTTACCCCCTGCACACGGCCTCAGCTGAGAACTTGGAAAGATTCTGATAATGTTTCATTCACTTACTTCCAGTTTAAGAAACAAGACAAATCTTTTCAGGTCAACTTTCTGCTCATGCTGAGAATGGATGTAGTGTTTTTCTTTGTCATGACAACAGCTAAAGTCAGAGTGGGTTTGAATGTAGGTTTTTGGGGTTTTTTTATGGGTACGGTTCAGTAATAGAAATGTTTTTCTCTTCCTTATGATTTTCTTAATAACAATTTCTTTTCTCCAATTTACTTTATTGTAAGAATACAGTATATTATATATGATACATATTATATATACATATATACTACATGTTACATATTTTATATATATAATACATATATATATCATACAAACTGTGTGTAACTTACTATTTTTATTAACAGTAAGGCATCTGGTAGTTAAGTAGTAAAGTTTTGGGAGAGTCAAAAATTAATACTTATATTTTTGACTGCCGGGAATCAGCATCCCTAACACCTGTGCTGTTGAAGGGTCAATGGTATTTTTTTTCTGATAAATAATGTTTGCTCTGTTAGACAGAAAACCCAAACCAGAATTGACCTGTAGTTCTCCTCTCCTATTTATAGAGGTCCTGATACAGTCATATCCTAAGTACTGTCTGATGATTGAGGAAGATTTTAAAAATTCAACATATAAGAATTTTTCCCTTATCATTTGATATGCAAATTAGTCATTTACAAATGAATGATAGAAATAATTTTAAAGACAAGATAATTGAGAAATAGTAAGGTATGTAGAGACAGAGCAGAATTCCTTCATAGTCATTTGAACTGTTAAAAAGACAAAACAAAACTTTCTTACCTGAGGTGTCGATGCATTCAATTAGATTTGCATTACCAGATGGTATGGGTGGTACACACACAGTGGTTACATCCTAAAAGACAAAAAAACATGTCCCCATTTGTAGTGGCTCTTTTCTATCTTTATACACTGGGTTTCTTCTCAAAATAGACTCAGATTCTAAAAGAATACCTATTTACAAAAGATTTGAAATCCATTTAAAACATATACTTCATTTGAGAAAGCTTTTCCTGATGCCTTCCACCTAACTTGGTGTATCTTTGACTTTCCTTCATTCTCCCTGGTCTATCCCAGAACGAAGAATAGCACAGACTGGGAGGGTCACCAGCATCTGATTTGTGTGCATGAGGCTGAGTTTCCAGGACGACCAAAGGCCATTTCTTACAAGTTAGCACTTACTTCGGGAGGCAGCTGTGGGCCTTCTACAGCCCATGAGTGAATTGCTCCTTCTGAACATTCGGGAACAGGTTCAAAGCCAGCTCCCCCGCCAGGGGCACCTCCACAGTCACAGCATATCAACAAAAATGGGACCACTGTTGGTGGAAGAAAAGCAATATTGGAATCAGCAGAGGAACCACATTAAAATAAAACAACTTGCTCTTCTTTGATTACATTTGAAACCCTAATATCATTGCATTTACTTCAAAATTCTTATAAAAATTTCAGAAAACAAACTGAACAATGGTCAGATACCCAATCAATGTGAACTTCAGTATACTACACTGCAATCCATTTTAATTTGTTATATAGTATTCAAATGACAAGTAGTATTGTATCATTAAAACAGATGAGTCTTTTCACTGTCATTTCTCTGAAAAATATTAAAGAAGACAAAAGGGGCTGCAGAGGACAAGCAATATGGTTGAGTCTTTGTGTTCCATCCTCCATGCCTTTACTTTTTTTCCTTTCACACATGTCTGTCTTTTAATTTTCACAGTAAATAAAATCTTACTCATGCTTCAGGTAATTATTCCCTTTATTATTTTCCTCTACATGAACTTTTTTCTTGAAATTATTCCCGCACAAATAGAGAACATTACAATGCCTAACAATGTTTTTCTGTTAATCAGTTGGATTTCCTTATTCACGTAAATACGTTTCTAGCACAGAGCCTCTTATATATAATATAATTTTGGTAAATGATTTGGAATGAATGGATAGATGAAGGAAAGGACGTGTAAGTAGAAAATGTCACAAAGGAAGGAAAGAAACAAGAAGGAGGTGAGGTAGAGAGGAAGGAACATAGTAAGAGGAAGGAGGTGAGGTAGAGAGGGAGGAATGGTAAGAGATGGCAAAAGGGAAGAAAGGAGGAAAAGAATCCTGTGTATTTTGCTTTCTTGAAGATTTGCTAGGCTTAGAGGAATCGTTGAATCTAGAGGTGTTTGACCCCAAATATGTAATTTTTAAAATCTTTTATTAACTATGCTACCAAAAGGCAATCAACAATATAAAGAACAAGCTCTAAGTGAAAGTCATGTATTACTTACCGTAGAGATACTCAACACCTGGGTAGTTAAGTTACTTTTTTTTTTTTTAAGATTTTATTTATTTATTTGACAGAGAGAAACACAGCGAGAGAGGGAACACAAGCGGGGGAGTGAGAGAGGGAGAAGCAGGCTTCCTGCTGAGCAGGGAGCCTGATGTGGGGCTTGATCCCAGGTCTCTGGGATCGTGACCTGACCCAAAGGCAGTCGTTTAACAAACTGAGCCACCCAGGTGCCTCGTTAAGTTACTTTTATAAAGTACTTAATTCTAAAGTCTTAAAATGTTGGTTAATAATTAATATGGCTAACAAAGTGAAAGTAGAGAATGATCTCTTCTCAATTATTTTATGTTACATTCTGCAAGTTTGCTTTCTCTATATAGCTATTTCTGATTGATTGGATCCTCTCTGTCTTCTTCAATCAAATAGCAATCTGAACCTGCCTGTTACAGCATTTCCCATGGCACTGAAATTGAATGCAAAGACGTTTTTATCCTCCACTATACTGTAAGAGGTCAAGCAGCTTGATTCTTTCATCTTATAGACCCAATAGTAAACAGGCATTTCTTGATAAATACACAAAATAAGATTTGGTGAAATATATTTTATCAAAGAATCAGAAAGTTTATCTCCTCCCCATAATTTCAGGGGGAGAGGGATGCATATGAATAGGATTATTAAAAGTACTTACATCCTAGGACCAAGAATCCCATAATGAGAAGACCAATGCCGGCAGGACCGAAATGGACATTATCTGAGAGATTTCCTCCTGCGTAGTCAGTGTTTCCTGAGTAGGACCCAGTTCCGTATGGAGTGGAAATTTTGTCTGGGTTTGTACTAGTATCACCTTCATTCATAGTGTTAGTGCCTCCACCAGTACTGTCAGTGATCCCACCATCCCCACCACTTCCACCAGTGTTGTTATTGCCTCCACTAGTACCCCCACTGGTACCACCATCATTAACTTTATCACTCCTGGGCCAGCCAGAACCTTGAAGGTCAATATTAATCGTTCCAGTACAAGTTCTTTGAAGAGTATCTACAACAAGATTCAAAAGGGAAGAAATATTTAATGCATTCCATATAATGCTCATTGAACAATATAAAATCACTTTTTTTGCATCAATAACTTATTTCAAGGTCTTTATTCTCATCAATTCAGTAACTTCCCCAATCATCCCTTGTTTGTGACTCAGTTTTTTAAAGCAAACCGTGATGAAGATTAGTGCTCCTGAAAGATCATCCCATATGCTGAGAAGCATAAACAGTAAATGCCATGTCATGTGTGTCCTGTCATTCACCTGAGATAAATAGATCGGTCATATTATGCATATTATTTAAATGAATGGAAGCTACTTGTATTTATATTTTATATGCAGTAGTTAGTTGCTTTATTTTTTCCTAAATTACCTTGACAGGGATTCCTTCATCACATCTGTACTGTCTATGTCCCATAGGATTTGAATATATGATAATCACTGATAGGAACTGCCCAGTGCAGAAAACCCACAATACTGAAAGTTCAAGGTGTGACTTTTTTTTTCTCCTTCAGGGATAAGATTTCCAAAGCCGAGCATCCACCTTTACACCTATTTGGTTAGAAATGTGTCCTAAACTCAGAGGCTCTGGCTGGGCATTGGTGATTATAATTCTTACTACAATGTAGGAATGATACTGATGGAATATTATTATCCTTTTCTGTAGCCTACTTAAAATTATTTATATGTAGTTATGTCTGAAGCTATTTTTAAAATTCCATGATAAACCTTCCAATTTTATTGAGATACTATAAAATGAAATATAACATTGTATAAACTTATGTACACAGTGTGTCATTTTGCTATACTTACATATAGCAGTATGATTTCCACTTTAGTGTTAGCTAACATCTCCACCACCTCACATGACTACCATTTCTTTTTTTGTGATGAGAACATTTAAGACCCACTATCTTAGAAACTTTTAAATATATAGCAGCAGTACTGTCATTAATAATCATAAGGCAAGACTTTGCATTAGATCCCCAGAATTTAATCATTTTGTGACTGGAAGTTTGTACTTTCTGGCCAACATCTCCCCATCTCCCCATCTCCCCATCATTTTGGTGGCGAGCCTAATTCTAATTTTGTTCATTTGGAAAAGTAATACAAATATGCTACTTCCAAATTATTCACACAAATTTGTACATCAACTTTCCAAAAATTACATTAAGTTAAGTTAACTTTGCTTCTGGACTAATTATTTGAAAGCAATTTAAGAATATAATTTTAAAATTTCATTTATTGACATTAATAAGAACTAACATTGAGTACCAGCACTCTTCTAAGTGCTTTGCATCTAATAACTCTTTAATATTTCTAAATCCATAATGTTAGTGTCCCATTTTACAGAAGAAAAGGCTGAGGAAGAAATGGGTTAAATGACTTCTCTAAAAGCCTATAGCTACTAAGTGATGGTACAAGATACCATCCCAGTCTCACTCCAGAGCTCATGGACTTGGCCACTGAACTTATACTATCTCTCATATTATTAAAAATTTGATTCTATAATACCCAGTATGATTTTTTGTTGTTGTTGGGAAAGGGTTATTTCTTTTTCTTTTTTTTTTTTTAAGATTTTATTTATTTGACAGAGAGAAACACAGCCAGAGAGGGAACACAAGCAGGGGGAGTGAGAGAGGGAGAAGCAGGCCTCCCGCCGAGCAGGGAGCCCGATGCGGGACTTGATCCTGGGTCTCTGGGATCATGACCTGAGCCGGAGGCAGTCGCTTAGCCAACTGAGCCACCCAGGCGCCCGAGGAAAGGGTTATTTCAAAATACAATAATTAAAATTTAATTTCTGAGTGTATATATAATTTCCTCAGACAGGGAAAAAGTTAAATTGATTTCTTACCATCTATAGATAAAATTGTTCCTTGGTACTTCCCCCCAAGCATGTCATATTGTTCCATGGTAACTCTATTTCTCAAAGTAATTATGCCTGTTTTGGAGTCAATATCAAGTAGGTTAGCCGGATTATTTCCCATTACATATCTGTATTTGAAGAAAGAGTATGAATTAATGTTAGCTTTCTAAAAGAGCAGAGAGTCAGAGATTTTGATTATAAAACACGTTTCAAGTCAGTGGTTATAACTTCTAGATATCATTTTCAATTATTAGGGACTTAATTTTTTTTCAGGGCAAGTGCCTTCTGTTTGAGGAAATTCAGAAATAGAAAAGGTTTTAATTTAAGAAAAAAATGAATTGCTGGCAGTCATTTCTGATGGAATGATCTCTTATGCACAGTTGGATGTCAGAATAATCTTTGATTCTTGCAGTCTCATTTTCATTTCATTTTTGCAGCGTCAGAACTCTCCTGGAAGACGCAGATCTTGGGACTCGCTGGGCTGCTTCTAATTCTGAGCTGTTCTCTTATAAAAGAAGTTACTTCTCCATCAGCTTGGGACCTCATTCTCTCCCTATTTTTATTCTCCCTTCCCAAATACATGACGACTTTATAGGACTTCTTTTGAGCTTCCTTCTCATTTATGCATTTGTTAAACATTGATAGATAACTGTGTCTCAAGCACTGCTAAACTCAAAAGACTAGGACGTTGAGAGGAGCAGAGTGGGGTGGAGAGGGTGGGATGGTCTGTCCTCAGTACCATTCACATCTATGGAGTACCAGGGAGTTTATCAATATTAAATGCTGATTAAAATGAAGAGAGTAACTGAAGTGAGCTAACTAAATCTAATTGATTTCAATCTGGGAACATTTGCAATGGGAAAATTAGTTCATAAAAAATCTTCTGGGGGAATGACCATGATATGTGATAATCAGCTAATTGGCCAGTAAAATACATAAATACAAAAATGTCAAGCTTTCAAGATCCAATATTTTCCCCATTTTACATCTTCACATTTTTTGCATTTTGCTTTTTGCACATTTATTTTTGTATTTTCTTGCGACCATTGATAGCAATTCAGTAGTTAATACTTTTTATGATTGAATGATGGTTTCAAAAATAATGAAAAATTTTAATTCAGCTACTTAAAATTTCTTTTTTTTTAAATTTTTTTTAAAGATTTTTATTTGACAGAGAGAAACATGGCCAGAGAGGGAATACAAGCAGGGGGAGTGACAGAGGGAGAAGCAGGCTTCCCGCCAAGCAGGGAGCCTGATGTGAGGCTCGATCCTGGGTCTCCAGGATCATGACCTGAGCCAAAGGCAGTCGCTCAACCAACTGAGCCACTCAGGTGCCCCTAGCTACTTAAAATTTCTAAAAAGAACACATATACTTTAGTTCAATATATGGCAAAAATTATTTGGAAAATGTGTGTCTTACCTAACAGTTGTTGAAGGAAGATTTGTGTCCAGATCAGTGGCTATAAAGTCTCCAATTTTATAATTCTGTCCCATGTTACTAGTTACTGCATATGTCTTTGAACCTGGACGGAACACTGAACCTTCAATTATGTTTATCACAGTCACAGTGAGTGCGGTTGCTGTGAGTTTATACTGAGACATGATTGAATGGTGAAATTCAGCTTTATTTCTGACACCGAGACTAAGTTGCAGATTCTTCATAGCTTCGTAATCTAGGGGCTAGAAAATACAGAGTGAAATCATTTTAGTCTAAAAAAAAATTGTGGAAGAAAGACAAATCCTTTGATAATAGGCAAGAAAACTCTTACATTTCTTTCTTGAATTAAATATAAATACATACAAATACACACTCCAGCCTTTCTTTATCTTAAATGCAATATAAAAGCATGAAAATGTAGTAAGAAAAAAGTTAAAAATATATGACGTGTTTTAATTATCCATCAAATTTAAAAAATTGCAATAATATAGATTGTCAAATACATGCATTTTATAGCATAAAGATAGTTTATGTTAACTTCTGTCATTTCATTTTTCTCACAAAGTAGCTTTATTTATTACAACGTATGGGCCGAATATATAGTAGGTTCAATCATTTGACTGGTTTATCCTAAAGAATTACTTAGAAGAATGTATAAAAATAATAAAAATCCTTATTTTCTTCAACATATTCTGGAACAAAATTATTTCAAGTAGCCATTTTCATTGTAAAAGTTGGTGTCCATGCCCTTTACTTATGAAATTCACAACTATGCATTATGCCCATAATTTCAAAATATATTTTTCTAAATTTTCATGTGAGAGTAATTTAGATGACTCTCTATTCACATATCAAACTCTCTACCTAGTAAAATCTTGAATCTTGGCTCCAATGTTGGCTTTATTTGTAATTCCAAGAATGGACTATAAAGTCATGTATACATATATATCGCACATACATACACATAACAAAGGAATTAAGATATGATGCCATTCTTGGGAGAAAAAAATCAACGTTACTCCCATTTTACAGATAGAGATATTGAGGATAAATAGACTAATTTCTTAAAGTAATACAGTAGTTTTGGTTAAAATAGATTAGGACTGTTTCCCCAGCATGGAATCTAAGATAGAATAGTGATGACAATATGAACTCAATAGCAAGAGAAACCTACATTTGAATGTCAGCTGTAGCGCTTACTAGCTATCAGAACTTGAACGGGTTATGACTCTCTCTTATATTTATCTGCAATATAGGCATATAACCTAATTTTCAGGGATGCTGTGAGAAATTACCTAAAGCATCTGCACCTTGCCTCAGTAAATGGAAGCTATAGGCATGGAAACACTTTATGAAGACCTGAGATAAGTGATCACACATTTTTCTGGGGACAGAATTCCTTAGAAGTCTATTTCCCAGGACTATTCTGAAGAAAGGAAATAATTTAAAAAGGACTGAATTTTATCATAAAGATTACATATTGCATGTATCACACACAATCCTTGCATGGCTAATACAGATTTTAAAAATAGACTCCACAAGTCTTATAGCACAAACTGAAATCTTCACTATCAGCTCCCTATGAGTCACATTTTTTTCCCTCAAATCTTAGGGGAAATTCTACCTCTGGTCCATGAGATGGATCATTAATGTAGGGGGCACATAGGAGAATTCTGTTGACTTGGACAAATTTCCAGTATATTTATGTTCATAGTAAACTCTAGTCAGCAGCCACAGGGAGATGGGAACGTGAAAATCCTATAATTGCAGTGATATAAATTTAATTTTATAAAGACACACAAGAGAACTAACCAACTTTTAATTTACACGAGAAATACTCTCAGTGCATACTAATTAATGTGTACTATGTTGACAAAGACACATTTTTTAAGGCCATGTGAAATCTACTTAAAAAATATTCTTCAAGCATCTAAAACAAGGGGTGCCTGGGTGGTCAGTCAGTTAAGCATCTGCCTTCAGCTCAGGTCATGATCCCAGGGTCTTGGGATCAAGCCCCACATCGGGCTTCCTGCTCAGCCGGAAACCTTCTTCTCCTTCTCCCTCTGCCTGCCGCTCCCCCTGCTTGTAGTCTTACTCTGTGTCAAATAAATAAATAAATAAAATCTTAAAAAAAATCTAAAACAAAACCTTAAGCATAAAATAAGATTCATTTTTAGAAATGCTCTTAATTTATATGATCTGTGGAGAAGTGCATTAATAGAAGAGAGTTTCAAGTTTAATGCCTGCTTTCATAAAGTGATATAGTGGAAAAACTGTTAAAAAGCTCTATAATCTTCTATCATTTTAAAACATGGTAATTTTTATCCTTTTACCCTGTCAATTTTGTGAAATGTTAACATTTTATCTCAAGATCAACATTTTGAAAAATACTGAGAAAACAAAATATTTAGGATAATTATACCATACCTTAATAACCTTTAAAATTCCCACATTTGTCCTTTCATTCATTTCTATGTCAAACCAACCTCCCTCATTTCCAGAGATGAAGAAAATTACTGCCATCCAGTTAGCTGAGTACTCTTCATCCAAATCGATTACTCTAATCTGGAGCAAATCTGAGTGTAGAGAATTTTCTTCAATACGAGCAGAATACTGAAACGAGAAGCAAAAAAATCTTAACACCAACTGTGTGGGTGAGAGAAGCACTATCCTGGACTTACAAAGAATGTTTAAAGTCATTTATTATTTAGAAATGAGATCTGTGTTTATAAGCTCACCCTTGATTATCCAAATACATGTATATTTCCTATGTATTATATAAACAAATGCAAGACAAAGTACATGTCTACATTTGGGTTGTACGTGACTAAAGATAACATGGACCTCTGTAAAAAGAATTGTTTGAACAAATCTTAGGATGTAATGAATTGAAGTTATTAATTTCAAGAACAAGTACTTACCGAGGGCAGTTCCAGGTATGGGATGTTATCATTAACGTCGAGGATTCTAATGTTGCACTCACACTCCGCTGACATACCATCTGCCCCACCATCTCGGTCTGAGCCTCTCACAGCAAGGGAATACTGGCTGTATTGCTAAAAGCACACAGTACAGAAAAATTCCACAGTTGATCCAGACAGTCCTTATTCTGTCTTATGCAAAGTTTTTTTTTTTTATTGTTACTAAATTTTTTTTTCCCAGTGTTCCAAGATTCATTCCCCATTCCCCACACCCAGTGCTCCACGCTGTAGGTGTCCCCAGTACCCACCACCAGGCTCTCCCATCCCTCCACCCCCCTCCCTCCAAGTCCCTCAGTTTGTTTCTGTGTGCCGCTTTGCAAAGTTCTTTTAAAATGTTGGCTCAACATTTCCTTAAATCTATGATCAAGATACGGGCAACACAGACTATTAAAAATCCACAGATCGGGGTGCCTGGGTGGCTCAGTTGTTAAGCATCTGCCTTCAGCTAGGTCATGATCCAGGGTCCTGGGATCGAGCCCTGCATCGGGCTCCCTGCTTAGTGGGAAGACTGCTTCTGTCTCTCTCTCTCCCCCTGCTTGTGTTCCCTCACTAGCTGTGTTTCTCTCTGTCAAATAAGTAAATAAAATCTTTAAAAAAAAAGAAAACCCGCAGATCTCACATGAATCAATATGGCCATTGCCATTTCTATTTCCAGCAATGCTTATCCAGCATCATTTAAAAGAAAGAATATGTTTGAAGGCCTCATGCCTTATCGTATGTCCAGGGGTAGAAAAGGTTTATAAAGGTAAGGTGGACCAAAATGCTTAGGAGGAGAGGGATTAAGGTTTACCAAGAACTTATGACATGAAAATTCCATACCAACAGTAATCAGCCCTAGAACATGCAAGAAAAAAGAAAGAGATAATGAATGGTTTATGTTTCTGGGAGGCGGGGGTGTTGGGATGGAGCAGTGGAAATATTGATAATCTATCTTCTTGATTCTACTCAATTGTGTTGAATTTGTAAAAGTGGCAAAAACAACGAAACCTTTCCCGGACACATGCATGTATTCTCCTCATTCAAAATTGTGGATATAATTTTAGAGGATTTGTAGTTAGAGACATCTTGAGGACTCTCCATGAACTCCAGGTTAAAAATAATCTGCTTTGGTGGCTTGCTAGTGACTTTATTCCTTTAATTTTAGAGCTCTCCACCACTGAAACTCTTTTGACCTTAAAGGATTCCCACTGGGCTCCTTAAGAAAGTTTGAACAAAGGAAAAAGTCAATAGGCAATTTCTTCTGATGATTATTTTCAAACAAGTGAAAAAGGAGATATAGGTAACTTAAGAACTGATAGGATTCGGATCATTAAAGAGTGAAAGTAACAGGGGAATTGTCACTCCAAAATAACTATAATAATTAAAATAAAATTAATTAAGTACAAATTCAAAAGTAAAACTTGTTCATTTATATCCCTAAAATAAACACAGATCAGGTAAATCTCATCAATATTTTAAAAATGATGAAAAAATTAATACTTTATATTGCATAAGGACCATATGTTATTAATAGAAACCATGCTAATTCTAACTTGCTAACAATCTCTAATTATTTTCTCACTTGTAAATGAAAAGATTGGTCTAGATGTAACTCAGTTGCTATCCATCATTCTGATTCTGTGATACATTTCCCAAAGTACTCAGGGGACTGTGAGTAGGTAAAATATAGGAAGGAAAAAGAAGAGTCCTATTGTCAGATGACTTTAGGATATTCTGGGTTAAAGAAAGAGAAACAAGTTTCTTAGCCTATAAGAATTCTTGGAGCTTTTACCATGTTCATGCATTGTGACTTGCCAAGATGGGAGATATAATAACGATTGTTTCTTAAATCTATTTCAATATAGATCATACTTTTTTAAAAAAAAAATAGAGCTTCTGCCTCTGCCTTATGTATATTCTTGTGTACTCCAAAATATAATTTTCTTAAATTGAGAAAAATACTGAGTAAGATTGAATGAAAAATGACAGTTTAAAATGAATTTGACGAATCCCCATTTTTTTCATTTTGAAGATATTTCTTACGTCATTATCATGTGAAAAGTTTACATAATCATAACATGTTTTCTTTTTCTTTCTTTCTTAGGTACTCTTGCCTTTAGAATGACTTCCTTTGAAACTAACAAACCATTCAAAGAAAAAAAATTACCTCTCTGTCTAGAAAATTATTCATTGTTCGAATTTCTCCAGTGTTTCTGTTAATAATAAACATTGGTGAATCAGAAGGTTCCTGTCTTATGATCTTGAAGGCTATTTTTGAATTCAAATTATTTGGTTCATCTGCATCAGTAGCATTCAGTCTCATCACCAGCGTATCTAGAAATCAAGGAAAATTTGTTGCAGGTGGACAGTTTGCATTTTCGTTATAGTGTAATATATTGCTTTTCTAACAAGAGTTAGGATTCGCTGGTCCAATGTACGTGTTACCATTCTTCTTCTTCAACATATTAGCTTGGCTCCTTTCTATACCTTTGCCTTGACAAAAAATCACATTTTATCAGGAACTTACACATTAATGATAGAAAACAAAGAAATGTTTTAACTCTGCCTTTCCTTTCTTTATTATAGTATAAACCATTTTTTAAGGGTGCCGTGGTGAAATAAAATGTTATTAAAGCTAGACCAACTCTTTCCCAACTTTAGAACTTTTTAACTCTATGATTTTAGCTTCAGTTTCCACATCTGTATATGGGGATGATAATAGCACTGTCCTCACTGAGTTCATGAGAGAGTTGAACAGTTTAATGAGAGAAAATCATAGAAAGTTCCGACTGACTAATGTACACTCAATAAATGTATATTATTGTTCTGTTTTACGTGGTCCCTATTAAGGGCTAGGTAACTATTAGGTTGAAAGACATGCTTGTTTAACTACATATTTTGTCTTATCCCTTATCTTTTCTGTGTGTCTTATAAGCCATTTCAATGAAGGACACTGGAGAAGGAAAAGCCGCCAGTGTTCATAAACTAGAAATCTGTACACTCTAAGTCTGTTTCAAGAACAATTGTCCTGTTTGTAAATATAAATGCAACAGAGTATCTCCGTTCTCCCTTTCATTTTCTCTCTCAATCTCTATGTGTGTTTGTGCAATTCTTTCCAGCATTCTTTTAAAAATATTTTAAGTAGGCCATTAATTATGGCACATCTATACAGTAAAATCCAATGCAGCTATTAAAAGGAATGAAGACATTTCATTTCCTAATATGGAAAAAATGTTAAAAATATATTTAAATAAAAATTTACATTATGGATTTGTATGTAAAATATCTTCCCATTTGCTTCCAAAAGTATGTTTATATAGTCATAAAACACATATATTTAAGTACCTAATGATGGTGTTTGCCTCTTAAAAATAGTACTAGGAAAAACAGAATGGATTTCTATTGCATTTTTACTTTCCATATTGTGTGAATTTTTACAACAAACATTTTTTAAAATGGTATTTAGAATGGGTACTTATTCAAAGTATAGGTATAGTGTTTTAATGAATAAAGTGAAATGTAAGGATTTTTGGAATTTATAAGAAATTTTACCACTCAAAAGTTAAGAATAACTATGGTAAGTTGAAGTTCTGAATTCAAACAGAAGTTGTCTCTGCCATTTTTAATATATTTCAGACAATCTTCACTGGTGTACTCGGCAGTTAATTTTCTCCAGTGACTGAATATTTGACAGCTGAAATGTTGCCATACAAAGTAATCCAAAGGAAGACATTTTACCTTTAGATAGCCAAAATCTTACAGATTAAATGCTCTGTCTAGGTTCTAGGTTTTCTAGTACCTCTCAACTAATTCCACTTGAGACAATCAGCTTTCAATGTGCATGGTGAGCCAAACAAGATTAAATTTATAGTACATTCCAAATACATAAAATTGGTAATTTGAGTAAAAACCAATCAAGGCCTGTATTTATTTCATCATGTATAAAAAGGGAAAACAATACTTGTTTAGTGTTTATTTACTGTCAACGTAAGCTCTTGAAGACTATGGTCACAAAATAGATCGCCTGGAAGTGATTTATACTAAAGACTTTGAAGTAGGTCAAAAAAGAAAAAGGGTGGGGCGCGCCTGGGTGGCTCAGTCAGTTGGGGGTCTGGCTCTTGATTTTGGCTTAGGTCATGATCTCATGGGTCATGGGATCTAGACACATGGAGGGCTCCATGCTCAGTGGGGAGTCTGCTTGAAAATTCTCTCCTTCTGCACTCCCCCCACTACCACTCTCCTGGCACTCTTTCTCTCTCTCTCTAAGATGAAAAATTAAAAAAAAAATCAGTATGAACAGAAGTGGATGAGATTGTCCTTCAGAGCAGCCAGGCTGGGAGGCTAAATCTACTCTCAGTGTGGCTGCCACCACTGTGTGACATATTTTGGGATTTCTCCTAAGGAATCTAAAAAAGAGCTGGTGTGTAAGTTACATGAGAAAACCTTTCTCATTTCTTTGCTGTTGCTCCTTGGATATGCCAGACTGGAGCTGCCCCCGCAGTTGAAGGGAAAGCCATGATGGAGACTTCTCATGTCTTTTTGTTCTGGATGCTTTTCTATATTTAGACTCTTACATTCACGATGAAGTAGTACCTTCTTAGTTCAGCCTCTCATTGCTTGGCTAAGAGTGATGTGGAGGTCACTACATTCTTATTTACTTAATGAGATGGATTACTTACTTGCATTAGAATTTTCTTCTATTTGTCCTACGAAAGTAGACATAGAAAACACTGGAGGGTTGTCATTTATATCCAAAACCCTGACTCTGAGCTCAAGAGGCCTCTCTAAATCTTGACCCAGTGAATTCAGAGCCCGGCAATAGATCTACAAGAGAAGACAAGAAGGATTATTTGGTGCAATAGATATTTATTAAGTTCTTACTTTGTTTGGACACTGTGCTAGGCACTGTGAGTAACCAAAAAAAGTAAGACATATTATTTCCTACTAGAATGTAGGTACAAGCAGTACTTAAAATCAATAAAGGGAGGCAAACACAAATTCAAAATACCATTTGAGAAAAAGTAACATGCTAAGTTATTTAAAAGAAGAATAAAAATACTATGTCATCACAGGATGGTGTAATAATTGAGAAAGATCTTGAAAGAGAATTTCAATAAGTGGAACTGCTATTTGGCAAGATGTTCCAAGCAAAGGGATTCATGTGAGGAAAGAAGCCAAGTATTGAAAATGCATTCTTTGAAATTAGGAATAGGGGTTATTGGTTTTGAGGATGGGGTAAAGGAGAGTAGTATGGGAGCTTCAAAGAGAGGTAGTATTCATAAGCTATGTGGGACTATGTGGGTGTTTGTATTATTGTTGTTGTTATTGATATTATTTATATATGAAGTGTATGTAAGTATAACATATGCTATTTTACCTGTGTGCTATATTCAGGTAAAAATGCAAGAAAGGCTAATAGGCTGGCATGCTGACCTTGAGAGTTTGTGGGTAAACATTGTCAGAGATAAGACAGGGATATACATTTGGAATAGAAGACTAAGGAATTAAGGTGGCTTAGGCAGTATAAGGAAAACACAAGCATCCATTACTATTTGAATGTCTTTGGGGATATGGATGGATGGGGTTTTTTTTGAAGAGCCTAGAAGATCAAGGAAGTTTTTCTGTATTTCCTTTTTATTTTAAGTGTTAACAAGTGTTGACCATGATGATAAATGGAAATGGAAGCAGGCAAGGAGCAAGCAGAAGAGAGATGATGAAACAAAATTGATCAAATAAGGTTCTTGAAGGAACAGGTAATTACGGAACAATGGATCCCTCTTGGGGGTAAGCTGTAGGAAAAAGCAGAAAATTAATCCTGTTTTTGGATTTAAGGCAGAACATTTCTGAACAGGAAGACAGTATTGTGGGAGTGTGTGATGGAAGACCTCAGACTTTTTAAGGAAGTTGGTCCTCAGGTCAGCTGCTTAAAGTAGAATGGAGGTTGAGGGTTTGGAGTTTTGTCACAGCCATTATCAAGAAAGGGAGTGTGATTCAGTTAAGGATGGGTTAGAATATTTCCAAAGCACATTCTGAGCTCAGGTGAGCTGCAGCAATGTGGGTATATAATAAAGTGTGTTTACTCAGAAAAGGTTCCCTTAGTACACTTAACACTGGAGCTAAAGAGAACCAATATTCTCAGATGAGTTAAAGCAAAAGAAGTAAGAGGTCCTTGCCCTTCCAAACAGATATTCTAGTTTGCCACTAGGGACAGACCAAAGGCTAACATTTTTGCTAAGGTGGGTAGTTCAGCAGTCATTTTTCCTAACCTCTTTGTTTCTGTTGTCTCATGAATTGAGACAACCAAAAATAATATTGAGATTTCTGAAATAAAATCAAATATGATCTGAGCTTTGAGCTTAATATATTCCAAAAATAATGTAAGCCTGAACATATATATTGACATGGAGCCCACTCACAATGAAAAAAGGGGTGACCTCTCGATCAACTATGGATGTAATATTAATTTCACCGGTTTTTTGATTAATGATGAAGATTCCATAAGGTGGCTGATCAATTCCTACTCCAGAGATGCGGTATGTAACTTGCTGGTTTGCAGCACAATCTGAGTGAATCTGCAGAGAAAGAGCAGGTGAAAATATTACAGAGAACAAATAAAAAGTGGTAGGTTTGATTAACAACAACTACCTTTCTTGAGTTCTGTTGAATAGGAGTACCTGTTATCTTTTGGGAAATGCTGGAAAATAGTTATTTTTCTAGTTACAACTCCAGTATTTTCCATAATAACTAGAAGGTAATAAAATAAATTCAATTTCTATTTCTACCAAATAAGAAAAAAAATCACCTTAGTAAATCCAAGACTATGTAGTCATCACTCATTCATTAATTTATGCATTCATTCAACATTTACAATCGATCATATTATTTCCCTCCTCCGTGCTAGCACTGGCATTAGAGTAGACAACTCTTTGCCCTTTTAAGGAGTTTATCAGTATTGTCATTATATAATTTTGATCTCCCTATCCAAAGATTTTTAAAAATGTAAAGTTATAGAAGAAAATTTTAAGTAGATTTATGTAGGTGACTATAGAATCATCTGACTCTGTGTAGAAGCCCTTATTCTGAAAATGGGGAGGCTGTATTATCAGAAAAGTAAGGAAACTGCCCCAAGTAAGTGGTTTATAGAAGCTGGGATTCTTTCTTTAAAATGAAGTATATAATGACTCTAAGCAAATCTAACTTGGGAGTCTGTATATCTGTCTGAAAGTGTATATATCTGTATATGTAATCTGTGTGTCAGGATGTATTTGTGCATGTATGTGTGTATGTGTTTGTACAAAGAAAAACAAAGGGAAATTAATGGAAAAGAGAGTAGGAAACATGGTACATTGTGAATTCTTTTTTTTTTTTTTTTAGAGATTTTATTTATTTATTTGACAGAGAGAAACACAGCTAGAGAGAGAACACATGCAGGGGGAATGAGAGAGGAAGAAGCAGGCTTCCCGCCGAGCAGGGAGCCCAATATGGGGCTCGATCCCAGGACTCAGGGATCATGACCTGAGCTCAAGGCAGATGCCTAATGACTGAGCCACCCAGGCACCCCACATTATTAATTCTTACTTAAAAAAAAAAAGCCAAAAGTAGAAATTCAATTCTAATGGATCAAGGTAGAAAGAATACAGATTAAGATAGTCCCTCTGAGTGGGCTGGCTGTTAAATTCATTATTTGAATCACTATATTTTTCTATCTAGAATTTGGGGTAAATTCTGGTCATATGTAATTATTTTACCAATGAGTTGTGTCAGTGTTAACTGTTTACCCCAGTGCCTAAGTTTGTTTGTTTGTTTCTTTCTTTCTTTTTAAGATTTTATTTATTTATTTGACAGAAAGAGAGAGATCACAGGTAGGCAGAGAGGCAGGCAGAGAGAGAGAAGGAAGCAGGCTCCCTGCTGAGCAGAGAGCCCGATGTGGGCCTCGATCCCAGGACCCTGAGATCATGATCTGAGCCGAAGGCAGAGGCTTAACCCACTGAGCCCCCAGGTGCCCTCTCAGTGCCTACGTTTCTTAATTGATCCTTTTATAGCTTCAGTTTTCATAATCTGAGTGCCTGTAGTTCTGTTTTGTAACATAACTTCTCAGTGAGTTATATTCATAAAATATAAGAGACAGTTTCTTTTGATATTTAATACTGTCCATTCTGATTTTTTTTTTATTTTATACTTTGGTATTGATACTTACTTTGGCGATTGGGTTCCGTTTTGAATTGTCTTCACCTTCACGACAGGCTGCAGCAAACTTGATCCATTCACGTTTTTGCCTTCTGATTGAATGCCACTTGATGGTGCCATTTTTGGTGTTGTAATCTCTTACCTTGAATGGGCATGATAAAGTAGTGGTATCTATTAACTTTTATTCATAATTCACGTATCACCAAAGGTTTTGGAGGAGAGGGTAATTGCAATATCAGAAAGAGGATGTTCAATTGGGGAAATTGGGGATTTTGACAATCCATTAATTTTAGCATAACATTATTTTTTTATTATAAAGATAAATTTTCTTTGGAAAATATGTTTTTACCCCCAAACCATTTTCCTTGTTTTTAATTTGGAAAAGGTAGTTATGTTATATATTACCTGGATTCGAAATTCACTGTTAACTTCCACCACCACCTACAAAAAACAAAATAATCACAACAGTTAATTTTACTAAATGCTTTACAGTTCATGTTATCCAATCATTTCAAAAAATCAAATAGATCTTGTGATTCATTAGAATTATTTTATCAGTCTGGATAGCAGATGGACCTGGGCTTCTCTCTCAAGTCTAATGATGATGCTATGGATTCCTTTTCTTTTTGTCTTTACTTTTCAGTTATGCCCTTCTTTTTAATTACTTTTTTTTTTAACCTCTTTTTCATTCTTTGTCTATGCAGATACTTGTTATGATATGAACTAGGACATTGACCAGGGGGAGTGAGGGTTGGAAATCTAGGATTTCTTAGTAAATCTTGTGCCTAAGGAGCTAGAGATACTCTGCTACTATTCAGTGATATTCAACAGTCAGTTATGATGATACTTAAACTTTTGACTATATTGACAAATAATACAGGATTTGACTAGATGGAAATAGAAAAAAAAAACTGTATCTGAAAAGTTTCAGAATACTTGCTCCTTCATATTCTAATTCTAAATGGAAGATTTTCTCATATTTTTTAAAATCTTAAGATGATAGATTTACTTTGAAATATAAGTGTAAGGGCTCCTGGTGGCTCAGTCATTAAACATCTGCCTTTGGCTCAGGTCACGATCCCACGGTCCTGGGATCAAGCCCCTTGTGGGGCTCCCTGCTCTCCGGGGAAGCCTGCTTCTCCCTCTCCCACTCACCCTGCTTGTGTTCCCCCTCTGACTCTCTCGCTCCCTCTCTGAGTGTGTCAGATAAATAAAATCTTTAAAAAAAAGAAAAGAAATATGAGAATGAACAAAGAAGTTCCTCATAAAAATGAGTTCCTGCTTGATGTTTTATGCTAGGCCTAAAAAAAAAAAAAAAGATATAAATGCATCTTTCTATAGTTCCATAGCAAGGAGAAGGAATTATAGTCATGCAGGGAAAAATTGGTGGGTAGGCAACTTCTATTATTCTCCTCTTCAGTGTTAAACAGTCTCCCTGCCCAACAAATGAGCTACTCAAGCAGAGTTTTGCCTTGTTTCCACTTGGCCTCAGTCTTCACATATGACTTGTAACGGAAGATCAGGATAATTTTAAATTATTTTTCTCTAAAACCCAAAAGCATTTCTAAAAAGGCAGATATCTATATATTAAGTTTAATATGTCAGTATACTTAAGACAGAATAAAAGACTGATCTAAAAAATTAGGTCTAGATGTGAAGGTTAATTTGCACTTATTAAGTTTTAACTTGTACTTAGAATCATTAAAGATGGTGTAAATCCCTAGTTTTTATTTTTCCCTAAATTTTCAACTTCTTTTTGAATTTTTTCAGAATTCCAGTGTATGAAAATATCACAATTAGACTGCATCTGTATCACTGATAAAGGAAATTACAGATTGCACTTTAAGAATACTTATAACAGTAATTTCAAAATATAGTGACTTATTTTTTATAGTTTCAATCTCACCATTAGATTAAAAATAAAATTTTGGTTTTCAAGTACATATTTTACAAAAATTGTTATAATTAATAATTCAGGAAAATATGGATTTTTTTGATTATTAAACGAAACAACGGAGACTTTGGACACAGAAACAAACTGAGGGACTTGGAGGGAGGGGGGTGGAGGGATGAGAGAGCCTGGTAGTGGGTACTGGGGGCACCTAAAGCGTGGAGCACTGGGTGTGGGGAATGGGGAATGAATCTTGGAACACTAGAAAAAAAAAATTTAAGTAACAAAAAAAAAAGAGTAGTGTAAAGAGATTTTTTATAGAATTATATAATCATTATATCTATTTAATGTTGATTATTATTATCACTATTAATATTTACTGAATAATGACTAATTATTAGACAATGTGTTTAGAGAAATCCATGCGTTCAATCTTCACAAATACATGTGGTCAGTACTATAATTTCATTATTTCCATTTTACAAATGAGGAAACTGAGTTTAGAGTACTAATTTATGGCTAAATATTACCAAATACAATTCAGCCTAAATTTGGTTTGTGGTATGGGTTTTAACATACAAAATAGCCTGTCCCAACTAAATTACTAAATACAATATACTACAGAGAATTGACATTACAACTTTGAGAATTCAGAACATTCTGATGTTAATCTCACCTCATATTAGTCTTACAGTTAGGAATGTTCATCTATAACAACAATAACATTAGTGATTCCAGGGGGAAAAGGAGTAGATGACACAAATGGTTTGGATAAGTCACTGAAATGTTATTGTTGAGGCCCTCTTGGGTGCAGAATTAAGATGATGTTACTTCTTGCTACCTGTGAGCTCATGAGCACTCCATCTTTGCTCTCATCTCTGGGTGTGGGAGTGTGAGGATACCTTCTTTTGTCTATTTAGAAGCCATTTCTTCATAGCTACAGAGTTGTGTAGGCATCTCTTATCTGTCTTGCACTTCCCTTCCGCAATGAAGTGTCAGGGCCCACTGTTTGTTCTGGAGAACTATGCCAGATGACTAATAAACCTTCTAACTTTATGAAGCTGGGTCATTCTTTTTCCCATGAGAGGCAATTTAGGCAGAAGTCCAAGTCAGTTTCACCATAGTGCCAGGCTCCCAACTGAATTAGTAACTAAAAAACTGGCAAGTCTGCTTAAAAATATGTTGTGTTGACATAGCCTTATTGTCCTTTGCTCAGAGTCTAGAATATAGAGGGTCATTCCTGAACTTTCAAAGGCAAAATAATGAGATAGAATGAATATTTGGTAGGGTCAGAAAGCTTTCAGTGCACTTCCTAAGTTCTCAAGTCTTAGTTTTCTCATTTGTAAAATGACAAGGGTAAACTAAGTTATTATAGTTATCTTTCCAATTCTAACACCAAATCCCAGTGTGTAGTAGGAAAATATCACAGTTACTTGATCATGGAAAAGGCATGATAAAGTGGTGGGTTTAAAAGATCACTCTCGGGGGCGCCTGGGTGGCTCAGTGGGTTAATGCCTCTGCTTTCAGCTCAGGTCATGATCTCAGGGTCCTGGGATCAAGGCCCGCATCGGGCTCTCTGCTCAGCAGGGAGCCTGCTTCCTCCTCTCTGCCTCTCTGCCTACTTGTGATCTCTCTCTCTGTCAAATAAATAAATAAAATCTTTAAAAAAA